>BQNB010002021.1:0-15875 GCA_026074375.1 Tanacetum coccineum | reverse complement strand
ATTCTAGAAAGGACGGTTGGAGAAAACCGTGCCTCGTGGTCCGACAAACTAGATGACGCTTTATGGGCATTTCGTACTGCTTTTAAGACACCAATTGGTTGTACGCCCTACAAGTTAGTGTACGAAAAGTCTTGCCATTTACCTATTGAGTTAGAGCATAAAGTCATGCTAATTTCAATCTTAAAACCGTGGGTGATCACCAGAAGCTTCAACTTAATGAGCTTAATGAGCTTCGTGATCAATCTTACGAGAATTCTTTGATATATAAAGAGAGGACGAAGAAGCTTCACGACTCAAAGATCAAAAACCGCATTTTCAATGTTAGTGATCGAGTTTTACTCTTCAACTCTCGTCTAAAGATATTCTCGGGAAAGCTTAAAACTCCTTGGTCAGGACCTTTCACTATCACCAAAGTTTTTCCATACGGAACCATCGAGTTATCTCAACCCGATGGTCCGAACTTTAAGGTGAATGGTCATCGTGTGAAGCATTACTTCAGAGGGGACTTACCACCTAAGGTAGTCCAGGATCTCCAAACTTTCTCCAAGGACGAAAAAATTCGGGGATCGAGTCAAGGTATGTAACTTTGTTACCAAAAACAAAGCGCTTCATGGGAGGCACCCTATGCTTATCCTATTTTCTTCTTTCTTATTTCTAATGTGATGTGAGGAGGCTTGTACTCTTTCGATTCTTGTGCTTGTGATTATTTGTAGGATTGACCCAAATTTTTTAAAGACTTTCGTGTTTGGTGTTTTGTCCCGGTCCACTCGAGCTTCCTAGCCTTTGCTTGCCATTAGTTTGGGGAAATCCGATATCCTAAATTATTATCGACTAACATTTATCTTTTAGCATACTTGATAAACGGCTTGTGATTTTGTGATTGCTTTCTCCATGACTCGTTATGCCATTCGACTTTTTGAGTTCTAGTAGGGGCTATAAGCCTTAGACTAGGAAACATTGAGACAATGTTTAAATTTTAGTATGGGGTAGTATAATCTACGATATATCTTGTTGCGGTTTTAGATCTAATTTAATAATAAATTAACACAGTACGCAAGCGGAATAATTGACAGTGTAGAACACAAAAATTAACAAATAGAAAAACATGTACCCATTTAGCACGAAACGATACACCGTTTAAAGGTAACCGTAAACACCGTCTCTATATAAGCTGTGTAATAATACCACGCATAAACCACAAGAATTAAAAGTATGGATTCCCAAGCCTTCCACAACACTATACGTTCTTTATTGCAAACAATTAAGTATGCTAGTACTAGAATTGAAAGCAATAAAACCACCAACGTTCTCCGTAGAATCAACGATGAAACCCTTGTGTTTTTCCCGCGTGTGGATCGAAACCAACACAAGAACAGAAAACCACTATTGAAGTTTTGGTGAGTCGATTAAACAAAAAGAGATGAGAAAGATTTTAGGGATTATAATATTCAAGGTACATTAACAGTGAATCCCTTAACCTTTATTTATAAGCTAAATTCCTGTCATACAGAGGAAACCCTCTCACCTGTCTTTAATAGGGGTATTATGGCTCAATTAAAAAAAAACGCGTTACTTCTTTTCCTTTTAAATGCCATATGAATAACTCATTAAATATTTACTTTAACTATTTAACATAAGTTATGCTTATCACATAAATAATTACATTTAATATATTCTTTGAATTGTTTTTACGTATTAAACGCGTGCTTCACCTTAGCTCGAATAAATAATCCGGACATATATTAATTTATACTTAGACATATTCCAACAGCTCCCACTTGGACATGTATAAATAACATAATAACATTGGTAAGCGTCTAGCAACACGCCAATGCTCCCGAAAACAATCCGAGTGGGGTTCCACTCGGCAATGAACAAATGATTTAATGATTTACAATCCCTTTGTTTACGATACCGTTGTTAATTGGATATGGATCAATGTCATTCCATATTTACGATCTGTTTCTCATATTGAAGTTAATCAAGGATAACTGACAATCATGAGACATATCTTCTTGAGTTTTCAGGTAAGGCATAGCACACAAAATAAAGGATCTGATTGATTCTATTGAGGGGCCCAGTGGTATCTTTCTTCACAATTTGAAGGAACAAATCTATATTGACTACAAGTGTGCTCAGTCATCCATTTGGCATAAACCATTTCTGACTAAGCCCTTTATAAGTCACCATATTCAGGACAACTTAAACTAATATCAAAGAAGAATAGTCCACATATGCTAAACCTACTGTGCTTACAAGTCTAAGCGATATATGTAAATGAAAATCCAAGTACAAGAGTCACTATTATGACGGTCGAACCATAAAGTGATATTCTTGTGGCGGGGAAATCCAATATTCATCTTATGAATATCATGTGAGTTTGTGGACTATATCCTTAATATCTGTAATTCGCATACTATAATAATCACCATCACTCAGAATTGTCTTAAGTTTAACACTATTCCCATATTGTTAATCGACAAACGGATTATTATAGAATAAACATTTATCATCATGGATTTAAACATGCAAATATAGACACAACAATTATAATATAAAATAACAAAATACCAATGTAACATTATCATAAATAAAATGTTTTCATCCCTTAAATCCAAAACTAAAGACACAGATCTACATGAAACTACTAGACAGGACAGAAGCCCCGATGCCCCTTGGCATGTTGAGTAAGCTTCTATTTGATAAAGCCTTTTAAAAGGACCAGCTAGATTGTTATCTGTGTGAACTTTAAGTATTCTTATTCGCCCCCCCCAGTTCACACACGCAGCGACAAATGATATCGTCTTGATAGAGTTGGCGCTTTCTGAACTCCCGGTTCATTAGCATAATGAACTGCACCCTGAAATTTGTCGCAGTACATATTCAAAGGTTCATTTATCGTTGGTACTATACCAAGCCTGAGTATAAATGTCCTAATCCAAACAGCATCCATGGCACTTTCTGACGCAGCTATGTTTCAGAATTCTGTACAGACATGCTGTGGTACTGTTTGCTTTGAGAGCTCTTCCAATCCACTAGCGCCTCCATTTCAAAATGAAAACATAACCTGGTCTGAGACTAGTGTCATCTCTATCTAGTCTCGAATCAAGCATCGCCATAGCCATTCAACTCTAAGTTCTTTCTGTGCTAGGATTTCCACCATAAACAAGAACATATCTTTAGTATTTCTTAAATACTTAAGAAATGATTTTCACAAGCATCCATGTGAGGTTTCACCAGGATTCTGTTGAAACGCTTGTCAGTATTTTGCCGAACGCAACATCAGCTAGTGCACATAACCGCATACATGATGGACCCTACAGCCAAACATAAGGTACATTCTTCATGGATCACCTCATTATTTGAGCACCTTGTGATTTGTTCACGTCAAGTCTTTCTTGCCATGGGGATAGTAGACCACATTTAGGAATTATCCATTTTATATCTCTTCAAGATCTTATCCATGTAAGCATTTTGACAAAGTCCAATTAATCGCTTTGATCTATCCCTATAGATTTTGATTCCAAGAATAAATGCTGCTTCCCCCAAATCCTTCATGGCAAAACACTTTCCAAGATAATCCTTTACACTTTGTAAACTAGGATGTGATTTCCCATGATGAGTAGTCCAACAACATACAAATGAGGAATGTAACATTTCTTCCACTACCTTTGATATACACAGGGCTCATCAAGAATTTTAGTAAATCCAAACCTTTGATTTACTCAATCTAAATCTTTGTTCCAAGCTTCCTTGATGCTTGCCTTAAGACAATAAATGGATCTTTGAAGCTTGCAAGACTTTCCTGGATGATTAGATCTACGAAAAAACTTCAGGTTGCACCATATAGATGTCTTCATCAAAGTAACCATTTAAGAAGGCTGTTTTAACATCCATTTGCCATATCTCATAATCATAGTATGCTGCTATAGATATAGACACTAATAGCTCTAAATCCAAGCTACAGGTGAGAACGTTTCTTCATAATCAACCCCGTAGAGTTGAGTGTAACCCTTTGCTACAAGACGAGCTTTATAGACGTGTACAATACCATCCATGTCAGTCTTTTTCTTAAAAAGCCACCTGCTCCCAACGGTCTTACAACCAGGAGGAAGGTCGACCAGGACCCATACCATATTGTCCATCATGGATTGTATTTCCGCATTCATAGCATCAATCCACTTATTAGATTCTGAATCCAACATTGCGGCTTTATAGCTAGCGGGTTCATTAAGATCCCCTAGACTATGCTCCTCCACCTCTACATTTAGACATAAGCGGTTTGGAGCTCGATGCGGTCTTTTGGACCTACGAATCGGAATCACTTCCTCTTGTGGTGGTTCAAAACCCTCCACCTCTTGAGGAATGTTGCTAGTGATTTCAGAAGGTGTTGTATCTTATCCTTCTTCTTCTTGAATTTCTTCAAGATCTACCGCCCCCCACTGATTTCTTGACTTATGAGACGTTTCTCAAAGAATTCAGCATACCTTGCAACAAAAAATTTTGTTTTCAGGTGGGAAATAGAAATAGTAACCCATCGTTTCCTTTGGGTATCCTATGAAGATACACTTAACAGATCTTTGTTCGAGTTTGTCAGGCGTATCTCTCTTCACAAGAGCCTCACATCCCCAGACCTTTAAGTAAGACAAGTTTGGAACTTTTCCATACCACAGTTCATATGGTGTCTTATCTACCTTCTTAGTTGGAACCATATTGAGAATGCGTGTTGCAGACTCTAGAGCATAATCCCAAAAGGATAAAGGCAGAGTTGTAAGATTCATCATAGATCGCACCATATCTAGTAAAGTACGGTTTCTCCTCTCAGACACTCCATTATGTTGTGGTGTGTATGGAGGAGTAAGCTGTTGAACAATTCCATTAGCTTTTAGATAATCTTTAAACTCTTGGCTAATGTATTCTTCGCTCACCGATCGATCGTATTGCCTTAATGGTCTTCCCGAGTTGATTTTCAACTTCATTTTTAACACTTATAGAATATTGAACGTTTCAAAGATCCTCATGTTACGTTTAATAAGATTAACAATACCATAACGACTATAATCATCTGTGAATGTAATGAAGTAGCTAGCACCTTGTCTTGACACATGTCTAAGTGGACCACATACATCAGTATGTATTATTCCAAGAAGATCTTTTGCCCTTTCGTTACTATGAGGGAAAGGTTTCTTTGTCATCTTTCCAGATAAACAAGATTCGCATTTATCAAAAGATTCATCATCTGTTGACTTTAACAGCCCATCTTGTTGCAGCTGTTTAATAATTTTTCTTGGTTTATATGAGCAAAGACGACATGCATAGATAAGTAGAGTCCAAGTTATGCTTGACTCTTTTAGTGCTAACATTATAAATAGAATACATTGGTACAAGATTCATGACATATCAATTCATAAATACCAATACGAGGAACCATTAAAATACAGACACATTCTTTTAAAACTGAAATTCCTCAATCCGTAAAACATTGAACCAAATCCATTGTCAACCAAGACGAGAAACTGAAACTACAACCTCTAGTATAGAGGTGCATAATGACAATTTTCTAAACAAATCTACAAGGTCCATTAAGGTAAAACTAAGTCAAAACGTCTGATTGCTATCTACTTGTGCACGAACACCATTGCCACGTACAAGTAAAAGAGATCCTTGTTTCAGCTTTCTTTTCATCCTAAAATCCCGTTTTGTGTTACATAATAATATACCAACAACTAGTTCAACCCCCCAGGATTGTAGTAGAAAAGAAAATAATTCAATATTAAGACAATCTGAAGAACTGGGCAGTGTCCAACATGCTTCTTCTCTAATCAACTCACTAGGTAATCAGGACAATTCCTCTACATTGACACCTCTATACAGGGTGGCAGTGTCCATCCATAAGCTGGTGCTCTTTACAGAAGGCTTAGGGTTTTTTAGGCGTTAGGATATAAACTTGTTTATCCTGTTCCCTTGCCATGAGCTTTACCCTTACCTTTAGATTTAAGCGATTCTTATTTGGGGGGGGAAAATTTCTGATTTACACCTTAATCATCAGTTACTTGTGGTGTTTCAAGCCTTTTAGTAATACCTTTTTATCTCATAAGAGCCAGTACATGTTTACTTACCAACTGTCTTCCCCATGTATGCTATTTAGTGAGGCCATTCAAAGATTAAACCAACACTACGCTCTTGTGGGAGCACATAATCAAACATTCCAGTCTACAATAATTCTTCATCTAATGACATATGGGCCAACTGGTTTTCCCTCATCAGATTGCAACATGGAAAGTTTTGGATCAGGTCAACCACTTCACATCCAACTTGTTTCTCAAACAAGGATTTAAAGCTCCTGAAGCAGTTCATAATGTAGGAATTTCAATTGCTTTAAAGGTTCACATGAGTCATACTTCCTAGCAGAGAGACAAAGATCACCCACCTTATGAAACATATACGCAATTCACTGCGCAAGTATCAGAATCGGTAGGTGAACGCAAAGAAATAGGGTGTGTTCAATGACAAACAATTTCTTTCACTCTCAAGACCATCTTAAATTAAAACTTGAAACCAGTCCATTGAAGATATTTCCCAAATTTCAAACTCAGCCTGAAAGCCGAATGGTTTTATGTTTTAGATAGGTAGTGCCATTACAAAACATAGTAATAGTTTCAATATCAGTATTTTCGATAATAACTCCTTGAAGAAAATTAAACTACCCACGTTTATAATCAATAAACTATTAATTCCTAAGGTTTAGGACCCAACTTGACAATACCCTCCACCACATCGAGTTGAATCTGCTAGTGATGTGTATTCGAAAAGGTAATCACGATTTGATAATTCCAACTTTTGCAATTCCTAAACCATATGGTACTTACATTATACAATAAAATCTAGTAACATGTTTCATCCAATTTCCCCCTTAAAAAATTTGGCCACGTGTTAACTCAGGTCAACCCCACCAACGGCTAAGTTGTCCAATTTAAAACAGAAAATGATGTAACACAACACTCAACCGTCTCACGGAAAAGCGTACAATTACCTTGTGATTCAAACTACATGCGTCTCACGCATGTAAAGAGCAGTCTACAAGTGTCTTATATTAAGATGGCAAAACTTAGTTGAAAAAGAGTATTTTATTTGACGTGTCAAATATGTAAAGAGCATGCATACATCTTCGAACATTTACTTTTAAATAAAAAACTATTACTCAATTAAGTTATTACTACAGTAACGCATATTATGCCTTGGTATCTTATACATAAATAGCGAGACCTTAAAATTGACGATTCAACGTATCTTTAAATTTAAAGATTTGCTTTTTATCGCGGGAAAATATTAAAGAATGATTAAAAATCATTCAAACCCTAGACCATTCGCGATTTTCCTACTTGGTATACAAGGTAAGGAAACTACATACAACGTAGTCAGGTATTATAGGGTAAGTGGTATCTACAAAGCCAAAGTCTTGATTGAGTCCTCCCCGAACCTTATCCTTTGCAACTATATAGTAACTGTTTGCAATTTACGTCATTGATAAAAATTAAAACTTAATTTAAAACACATTATGAACTATAAATTGCTAGTCTAGTCATGGAAGATTTTATACCGTATGTAACCGGATCCCATTTTGACTTTTGCAATATGATAGTCCATAGAAAAATCTTATTTTCGATAATCATTATGACAGTTATTAATTTTTGTTTTCCCAGAAAACTCTTTTATTTTCCACAAGTCAAGAACTTAAAATAAAACCAATAAACATCAACTATAGCTAAATAACAGTTATTTAAACACACTTAACAATTAAGGCATGCGAACATAAAATATGATCCGAATATCTAATAATAAAAACATGCATTTAGTCATATAAGGCTCTTTCGCCTATAAAACTCCGGCACATAGCACATAAAATCTTTTTAACTCTATTTTAGGCCCCATTGAGTCTCTAATAAGGGTCTTCCCGAATGATGAAATCAAGGATCTTATCAGTATTAAAAAAATATTTAAAAAATTATGTGTATTATATAACACATATTTAAAACAAATCTTGTTTAACAATTAACAAGATTAATCATATCTAATATCAATCCATGATAAATTTGCATGATTTTAATCATGGATCCTTTAACAATAACAAAAACTTAAAACAATAAACAATTAATATATCAAGTTTTTATATAAAGTTGCCCCATACAACCTAATCTCCGTCCTAATTAATTTTATTAACCTTCAAGATCTAATCTTTTTAAACAAAAAAACGCCAACGGATGCATTAAAGTTAATTAGAAAACTCTAATTTTGTCCAACTTAATTTCTGTATTAAAGATACTACACGATGCTCTGTTCCACTGTTGGGAATTTAATGACTAATTAACAATTAAATTAGACACATACGCAGCGGAAATAAATGGTCCACGAGTAGAAAACACCAATAGATTAACAGATATAAAACATTAACCTTTAGACGAAACGATACACCTTTAAAAGGTAACCGTAAACCCGTCTCTATAATACAGCGTAGTGTAAATACCAAGCGAAACCACAAGATCAAAGTATGATTCCTCAAAGCTTCCAACACATACGTTCTTTAGCAAACAATTAAGTATGCTAGTACTAGTATTGGGATAAGCAAATAAAACCACCCACGCTCTCGTAGAAATCAACGATTGAAACCCTTGTGGATTTTTCCCCTGGGATCGAACCTACTCAAAACCAAAACCCTTTTGGAGTTTTGGTTAGATCGCTTAAACATAAGAGATGGAGAGAAGATTTATGGATTATATTTTCAAGGTACATTTAACAATAGAATCCCATAACCTTTATTTTATAGGCTAAATTCCTTTGTCTTACAAGAGAAACCCTCTCACCTTCTTAAAAGGGTTTTATGCCATTTAAAAGAAAATCGATACTGAATTCTTTTCCTTAATGCCATATTAATAACTCATTAAATATTACTTTAACTATTAACATAGAGTTATGCTTATCACAATTAAATAAGATTACAATGTAATAGTATTCTTAATTGTTTTACGTATTAACGCGTGCGGCCCTTAGGCTCGAATAAATAATCCGGAACATATTATTAAATTTAATACTTGACATATTCCCAACGAATTCTACGCTACCTTTTTGCCCGTATGTTCTCAACTAACCCTTTCCCACAAAAATTTTAAATTTTTAATCTAAATAATCTAGATTATTGTCAATTAAAAAAAATTTGAAAAAAATATAAATAGATACTTGAAATAGAAAATAGTTACAAAGACGAATGTAGGTTTTTCCGTTGGTTAAGAATGAAAAGTAAATTTTGACCTGCCGACCGGTTTTTATTATCTTAGCTTTCGTCTTAAACTTTTAATAGATTGATATTGCACAACTTTTAATACGTAAAGTGGCTATAAAAAACGCAAGTCTTGCTTTAAAAAGTCAAGACTTTGCAAGTTCCCATAATTGATTTTAAATATGCGAAGATCGATTTATTAGAGTTGAGATTGTTGCCAAAAGTCTATGTGGTTTTTGTTGTTAATTATGTTAAAGTGCCGATCTAAATTCTTAGGCAAGTATGCACGATTTCTTTATAGAAATTTTAAATTTGTGAAGAACAAATAGATGATAGAGTAATTATAAGTTTTGATGCTAAACATAGAATAGTTTTTTGGATTTTTAGATTTCTTTAAAGCTTCATAAGTGTTAATTGTGGCTTTTTCTTCACCCATTAGCTAGGTTTCACTATTTATATATAAATGTATAAATAAATAGAGTGTGTGTTTTTTTTGGTTACTAATTAGTTCAAAGAAATTTTCTTTTAGTTCTTATTTGTGATTAAAGATGAGTACACATCAGGAATAATTAATTGTCGCAGACGTAGTATTGTATCGACTTTAATAAAATTTTGCTGTTCCTTAAAGTGCCTTAGGGGTATATGATAATTAGAATATAATAAGTGAAATTCTAGCTTATTAATTCTTAATAAAGATCCTTAAGGGTATATGGAATGATATTGTTGCTTAATTTTTGTCTTGTTGTACCTTAAAGTGCCTTAGGTATATGGTGCAAATAAGATTTGGTGCCATTATGTCTTAAAGAGCCTAAGAGTATATGACATGAATGGTGCCTTGCTTAAGTAACCTAATATAAGCCAAATTTTGGTCGCCTCGATGTGGACTTTAATCATGATGACATTTGATCTTTTGAAAAGGGCTAGGAACTAATTATTACATTTTTAACCATTACGCTTTATTTTTGGAATTAATAAGTATTGAAATAAAAGTCTTAAAGACCATCGGTATATGACTTAAGAAAATCTGAGATACAAAGTTAGGAATAAAGGGAGGAGAAAGTAATTACAAACAATTAGCTTTACTGAGTATGTTGATATCATCATAACGTTGTATTTGCAATGATCTTGTTTTTAAGCTTGGTTTGGAGAGGTGAAAGTCGGGGACGATACATTTATCCATTTGGACACAATTGTGCTTTTTGTTCCGTGATCCTAAAAGTTATCAATGAATAATGAAAGCAATACATTATGTCACACATGAATAAGTTATAAGTTGTAGGACGTAAATCATGAAAATCATAAAAATGAAAAAAGTGTGAAAAATAGGAAAATGGGGTGTTTTAAAACTTGTGATTTCTAAACTCTCCCCACAAAAGACTTCAGGCATACATTTCAAGGATTCTTTCTGGGAAAGATTTTGAGTAATTGGTTTAGAGCATATAACATTGCGTGAGGACACGACAATCACTTAGTTTGGGGAATTTTGATATGTGAGAAATCACATATCATTTTTATACCAAAAATAGCATAAAATGATTAAATTATGCATAAAATGCTTATATATTGCTTGTTTTGTCATTTGTGATGTGTAGGTACGGATATTACAAAAATTACAAGAAAACGGTCAAAACCGAACAAACACGAACACGGGATCGGATAGAGTGCACAAGAGCCGGGAGTTTCTAGCAAAGGTCAACAAAAGTCAACCTTTGGTCAACTTGGTCAACCATAAAAAGACAAAACCTTCAAAATACCAAAAATGTCCTTAATGTTAACACAATTTCACCAAAATCCCCAAAACCCTAACACCGTTAGTCTATAACTAACGGTTGTTAAATTGTTTTATTATAACATTTTTACCTAAGCCCACTATTCTAGCCGAGCCCAAAACACCTCCCGAGCCCAAGTCAACGTGTTTTAAACTGGGTCAAACAAAAGGGTAAAAAAATAATAAGCAGGAAAAGCTGTTGTTACTATTCATCTTCGTCCCAAGTTACCTCGCATCACAAATTAAGGGTTAAAATTTCCTCCCAAACTCGTTCCAACATGGCAATAAAGATTCCAAGTACCAAGTAATTGCAAACAAACACACTTTAAGGGGAATTATTACACTAAATCAAGTGTAAAAGAAACACATCCTTCCAAAGATATGGGATTGCCAGCTTGGCAATCCATGTGACCTAATTTGATCTAACGGTTGTGAGATGGCATCCAATGATTAGGGAAGAATCAACGGCCATGATCAAAACCAAGGGGAGCGTGTTCACAAGGCCTAGAAGCATCCACTCTCTCCTATATACAAGACCTCCCCCACTCACAGTTATCATCTAGGAGTAGTATTAGTATATCTTAGTGTAATTTTTAAATGTAATTTTTAGATAAATGTAACTTTCAGCTTATTGTTTTCAATCATTGTGATCTTTATTTAAAAGCTTTGTAATCTATTTTCATTAATAAAATTTGAAGTTTATTTTTAATCTTGTGTTGAATTCTGTTTTACTTAATAAACAATTTGGTTTAGTAAGCTATTAATTGATCAAATAGCTCTTAATAATTTGTCTAAATCTCTACTTAAGCTAGCTACACTCAGTTAAGCTCACCAAAGCTTAACTAAGCTTAATAAACTCAAATCCTCTAATCAAATTTACCTCAGCTTATTATGGAAGGGAAGCCAGACCTGGATGGGCTTCCAGGACCCCACCAGCTTATCCTAGGATAAGCTGGAGCTTGTTGATAGCTCATAAGAGCATTTTGATAAGCCTTGTTTAGAGCAAAGGCTCTTGTAAGTTCTCAATTCCTTTTTATAGCTTAATTTTGAATTTTAGCTTATCATTGCTTATTGCTTGCTTATTCCTGTTTAGATTAGCTTATTGATGCTTAATATAGTTATTAGATGTTTAATGTGTTTGATTTGTAGAATAGAATCTTAGTTTTATATATCTGTCATAAAACTTTCTTAAAAATCCAAAAAAATAGTAGAATAATGGTTAGCTTATTGTTCTAGCTTATTTAGTTTGTTCAAATCTGCTTAATAGGTCTATTAATAGCTTGTTATTATCTGGTTTTGCTTCTTTGAGCTTTAAAATTTCCAAACTATAAGCTGAAAATGGATTTTAGTGATATAAAGGGGTGTTTGGGTCAAGGCAGTACTAACTCTAGTTAGTACTGCTAAGATCCCTTTGTTCCTTTTATATGACTTAGATCTTCATTTTAAGGTTTATAGAAAAAGGATTTAAGGTTTTGAATAGAGTTTTTCAGCTTAAGTAGTGATTTAGCATAAGTAGTTAGGATCTGTTAGTCTTAGTAGTATATGCAATTTAAGCTCATGTCTGTTTAAGCTGTTGGTTTTGCCTTCTTTGCTCTTAGTTTGTAGTTCTTTAAGTGTAGTAATCTAGTTTGTAGGCCTGCACTTAATGGCTTTAAGTTTTGGTTAGTGTAGTGGTCAATTGCATCAGTAGAGAAAATAGACAAATAGCCAATTTCTAGCTTAAAAATCAGAGGGTAAAAGTAGTTTTTAGGCTTTAATTTTTAGAGCACAAGTAGATTGTAGGTTAGTTTTAATCTGTTTAGACTTATTTTAGCTTATTAAGCTTATTTGTCTATCTGTTTTTGAGCTTAAAAGTAGCATTTTGTCTTTTAAACTCTCAGTACATACTTAGTTCACTCAGCATGTACTGAGTAAAATAGCAGATTTCAAATAGCTTTTTCTTGGCTTATTTAGATTTCAAAATGGTTTTCAAAAGCTGTTTCTAGTAGCTTATAGAACAAGGTTTAAATAGGTGTAGGGCTTATAGGCATAAGGATCCATTTGCTTATCTAGAAATAAGCTCAAAGTTGTTTGTTTAGCTTAATCAAAATTTCTAGCTTATTTAGTTGAGTTAACCATTACGCCCTTAGGACTTTTACGTCCTAAAGTGTGTCTTTTATTCTTTTAAAGACATTTTTGAGTTTTGTTATAATAAGCACTTCGAGTGCTTATTTGATTTTTCCCGGCTTATTTAGTTTAGCTCTTTAGGATTTGATATTTTTCCTGCATCCTGCTTATCATAAGCTACTTTTAGAAATTTTAGCTTATTAGTGATTTAGAAAAAAGTTGATTTCACAAAAATAGCTTATTTTTATCTGCTTTATAACTTTACTTTTTTCGGTTTTTGCAAAAATAAAAAAAAAGGGAAGAAGGGAAATTATAAGTGAGCAAGGCTCGAACTCACAACCTCAACCTTCCTCAACCCTTTTATAAACTTCAACACACACCACACTAACCACTACGCCCTTGGGACTTTTACGTCCTAAGGTGTGTCTTTTATTCTTTTAAAGACGTTTTTGAGTTTTGTTATAATAAGCACTTCGAGTGCTTATTTGATTTTTCCCGGCTTATTTAGTTTAGCTCTTTAGGATTTGATATTTTTCCTGCATCCTGCTTATCATAAGCTACTTTTAGAAATTTTCTAGGATTTTTAGCTTAAAGTTTTATAATTTTCGTGAATTAATTTTGTTAAAAATATTAAAAAATTATAAAAAAATACAAAATAATCAAAAAATAATTTTCTTTTTCTAAAATTTTCTTTTATCATATTTTAAGCTTAGGATTTAAAATTACTTTCGTAGGGACTATATTTTATAATTTCACTTTTTAAAGAGCGGGATTTCGTTTCCGTTCTCGTTTTCTTCATTTTTAAGCTTTAAACACCCTCGTTTTAGAATTTCCTTATCCTTTTCTTTTTAAATAGTCAAATAGGATTAGATATAGTTTAGAAAATCATTTAGGGTTTAATTGTAGTGTACTTGCTTATTTGTCACGTTTTATTAAATTCCCGTTAACGTTTTTTCGTAGTTAGTTTTAATTGTGCCTTTATTTGCTCACTATTAGGATTTTAGAAAACAATCATCTTCGAACCAATTCAAGTCATTGTCCAAATAACAAACGAGGTCTCAATTTCATAAGTCTTTGGGAAAACGACCCGGTAATCACTTACCGGTTAAACGTGTGATATTTTCGTGTAGATTTTTACATTAAATCTTTGTCCTCAAGGATTTTTAGTAAATTTCTTTATACTTTGATATATTACGTACTATAAATATTACACCATTGCATTACAAACCCGACCAAAAAAGGTCAAACCCAGTGAGAAATATTACAAACCTGACAAAACAAAGTCAAACCCAGTGAGAAACATTACAAACCCGACCAAAAAACTCAAACCCAGTAAGAAAATATTACAAACCCGACCAAGAAAAGGTCGAACGCAATGACAAACATTACAACCCGATAAAAAAAGTCAAATCCAGTGAGCAACATTACAAACCCGGTCAAAAAAATTTAGCCCAGTCAGAAACATTACATACCCGACCAAAAAAAGTCAAACCCGGTGTTTACATTACAAACCCGGCCAAAAAAAGTCGAACGCAATGACAAACATTACAACCTGATAAAAAAAGTCAAATCCAGTGAGCAACATTACAAACCCGGTCAAAAAAATTTAACCCAGTCAGAAACATTACAAACCGCGGCCAAAAGAAGTTAAACCCGATGAGAAACATTACAAACCCGGTCATAAAAAGTTAAACCCGGTGAGAAACATTACAAACCCGCTCAAAAAATGTCAAACCCGGTGATTGCATTATAAACCCGGCCAAAAAAAGTCAAACCCAGTGAGAAACATTACAAACCCGACAAAAAAGTCAAACCCCGTGAAGAACATTACAAACCTGTCCAAAACAAAGTCAAACCCAATGAGAAACATTCCAAACCCCACAAAAAAGGCCGAACCTAGTGACGAACATTACAAATTCGGTCAAAAAAGTCAAACCCAGTCAGAAACATTACAAACTCGACCAATAAAAAGTTAAACCCAGTGAGAAATATTACAAACCCGACCAAAAAAGTCAAACCTAGTGACAAACATTACAAACCCAGCAAAAAAAGGTCAAACCCAGTGACAAACATTACAAACCCAATCGAAAAAAGTCAAACCCGGTTTGAAACATTACAAACCCGGGAAAAAAAGTCAAACCATGTGAGAAACATTACAAACCCGGTTAGAAAAAGTCAAATCCGGTTAGAAACATTATAAACCCGGCCAAAATAAGTCAAACCCAGTTAGAAACATTACGCCCACCACACTAACCATTGCGCCCTTAGGGCTTTTACGTCCTAAAGTGTGTCTTTTATTCTTTTAAAGACATTTTTGAGTTTTGTTATAATAAGCACTTCGAGTGCTTATTTGATTTTTCCCGGCTTATTTAGTTTAGCTCTTTAGGATTTGATATTTTTCCTGCATCCTGCTTATCATAAGCTACTTTTAGAAATTTTCTAGGATTTTTAGCTTAAAGTTTTATAATTTTCGTGAATTAATTTTGTTAAAAACTTTAAAAAATAGAAAAATAATCGAAAAAATAATTTTCTTTTTTTATAAATTTTTTTTATCATATTCTAGGCTTAGGTTTGAAATTTACTTTCGTAGGGTTAATATTTCTAAAGTTCAATTTTTAAAGAACTGGATTCGATCCCCGTTCTCGTTTTCTTCGTTTTTAAGCTTTAATCACTCTCGTTTTAGAATTTCCTTAGCATTTTTATTTTTAATTAGTCATTTAGGAATAT
>BQNB010002020.1:0-130028 GCA_026074375.1 Tanacetum coccineum | reverse complement strand
TTTCAGTAGTGCTTTAGTGATTTGGCAAACCAAGTTAATAAGAAAGAGTTGAAATTTTTGGAGGAAAAATTCCAGGTTAACCCGGCCAGACCCGTTTCAACTCATACAAGAATCGCCCTTTTGGAGGAAATTTTTGGTGAATGCAATGATCGGATAATCACTTTTAGATTATCATGCAAAAACACATCCGAAATCAGTTTTGATTAAACCAGTGTTAAATCTGAAATGAATTATGTTCTGTTTATATTGTACTAAATTTAAACAAGAAAACTGCTTTGTTTATTAATAGATCTAACTTGCTTTTCTTGAGGCTTTCTTCAAAAATCTTTAAAAGTTACTGAAATTTCATGATAGCGCAGTTGGTATCATTATCTTTTTTTTGTTGTAGATGCCATCTAAAAGTATTTGGATGATAAAGTATTGGAAGTAGTACTCAGAGTTAACTACTGTATAGCTAAGCTTATACTAGTTAGTGTGTTTTTAGTTGTGCAGGATTTATCTCGGGTCTCCACCATAAATCTAAATCTCGCAACAAAGATAAAGTATGTTTGTTTTAGCTTCTGAAGGTGGTAGATATGGTGTTTTGCCAGTTACCATTGTGGCTTGGAGCTTGTACTAGGATGGGTAAAGGCACATCTTGGGACGACGTCAACTTCATCAAACCCCATCTGTTCTGGAAGGTTATTCAAAGGCAATGCACAATAGCGAGACTTCAAAGTGACGTCAATGGGGTACTTTTCACTTACAGTTTCGTTCATGTAGTCAATTAAGTTAGCTTTTAGCCTTTTATGTGTTGTTTGCTAAAGTAGTCAAATTTTAGGCAAGACTAATCTCAATGTATCATCTGTGAGTTGTAAACTTGTAATTTAAATGAATCTTCTTGATTCCAATCAATACACTGTTCATTTCGCAAAACAAAAAAAAATTATGGCTGGAATAATATCATAAAAGTTTTTTTTTTAGTTTTTTTTATTCACAAAGAGCCATGTTTTTTTATAGAAAACCGGGCTCTATAATCACAAATAGACCCCGTTTCCAAAACCGGGCTTTATTTGCTTCTCAAATAGAGTCCCCTCCCCTTTGAGCCCCTATGTAAAACCGGGATTTATGACTGTTTTCAACAGGGCTCTATGGCCTTTTTTTGTAGTAGTGGTTCTTTGTTTAAATTGAAGCAACGAAACTCACTACAACAATTTCAACTTTTGGCTAGGGAAAAATATAGCTACGACTCATGTCGTAGCTAAAGTTAGCCTAAACGTTTGCCCATGGCCACTCATATTCAACTCATTTTTTTGTCAAGTTTGACTGCATGCCCACTAACAAACTTTAGCCAACGACATAAGTCATCTATGTAATATTTTTTAAAATTTGCCAATCGTATTTTTGTAATTTACCCCATTTATTCAAGATGAGAAAATCATTTTTGCTACGACATATGTCGTAGCTAAAATAATAGAAGAATTAAAATAATTTTTTATTAATTAAAAGAATTTAAGATAATATTAATATACATTTGTTTAAAAACATTATTTTCTTTAAAAAATGTTTTTGGAAAAAAAAAATAGAGAATCACCGTTTAGCTAAGACAGATGTAGTAGCTAAAGTTGTCCCTCGAAATTATCGCTTCCTCCACACTTTTTCGTTTCCCTCAACACTTTTTTCGTTTATTGTTTGATTTTTTAATAACAACGAAAATTAAATGTTAGCTCGACAATGGCGTCTGGCTCTAAAGCTTATATAACCATTTAAAATGTGTTACAAATTTTTCTATATGTTTTCAAAGATAATGTATACACTATAAAGGGCGTGTCTTTAAGGCGGGGAGCACCCTTAAAACACCAACGAAGCTAGATTGAGAAGATTGTATAACAAAGCAAATGAGGAAGCCATAGGAGAACACTTGGATTTTTGGATCCAATTATCCCACTATCATACCAATCCAGTGTCTTAGACGGCCCGCGTAAGAAGCCAATAGAGAGAACATCCTTGAAACCGTAAGAAAATATATATTGGGGACGAATCGCTTTCGCTTCCGAGGTCGCATATGAAGAATTTTGTTTCTCACCTTCATGATGATTACATAAAAAGCATGCACACCGGCTCGAAATAATTTGGCCACCTTATTGTTTGTCGTAGAAACCAGCTATTACCTTTAAGATTTGTGACAAACGATGGGTTTAAACAACGAATGAAACTCCACCAACTCTAATGCTTAAGACCATATATGACCTTGTGGTTAATATGCGAGATTTTTCGCGATGATATTGTCGTTGCTATAGGGAACTGGTCCAAAGTATTAAGCTTTGGTCAAAGTCATTAAAGTTTGTGCTATGTTTACTCTGCCATATTCAATAATGTCGGTAGACATGTGTTATTTTGTGAAGGACCGTTAGAAATATCTTTTATATCCAATATTATATAATCAAACACATTAAAGCATATAATTAAACACATTAAAACATCATTAAAGCAAACTGATTAACACATTTAAAACAACATTACGGATGGAACACACATTACAATAAAACATAACGGATTAATTAACCACATTAAATAAACATAACGGCAAGTACTATCCTTACGGATACCAGATTTTGTCCATATCATTCAAAAGGCTCTATGATGCATTCAGCCACCTAGAAAAGTCAGTGATCCTCAGGATTTGCCTTTCCTTTTGGTCAAGTCTTGTATCCAACTATCTTTAGTCTTGCCCCCAACATCCTTTATCCTTAGATCTTTTACCTTGCAATTAGAGCACTCTAATAGGTCAGATCCAAAAGATCCCGAGAAGAATTTGGATGTGTTTGGAAAGGTCATGATAAGAATTTGGATTTGTTTGAAGGTCGTAGAGAAGAACCTGAGGCGTAAAGGGTCATGAGAAGAGCCTTACACGGGAGGTGAGATCTAGATCATCCTTCCACATAAAAATATTTACATCCAATAATATTATCTTTGGTGGGCTGTTTCTAAGTAAGATAAATCATTAAAAAATGTCTTTTTACAACCAAATTTTCAATACATTATTGAATAAAGAAGAAACTCTTAATGTTCACTTTTTGAACTGAGGTCATGCATATATAGTTTACCAATCACTGTGAGGTTGATTTGTTTTTCTTAGCACTTTATTTCCGGCTGCTAATGGGACTCATTGCTTCTTTTGTATCCATCTGCATAAGCCACAAAAACGGAGTGGTCCAGTGGTGGTGGTGTGTGATATTAGGGATTGGAGGTTGATATTAAGAGTTTATGAGGATAAGATTTTGGTGAGGATAAAAGTTAAAACCAAATATGCTTTTTTGGTTAAAAATAGAAGCTGTTCGTGTTGATTGTCATCGTATGAGGGTCAAATTAATAATGTTTGGTCAAAGTTTATAATTGTTTTGGTCAAAGGTAGTCAGTTAAAGTTGTTTTTTCGTTTACTCTGCCAGATTCAATTAATGTTTTTGACATGTAGTTACTATAGCGGGACGTTTTATAACATTAGATTCTATCGTTGTACATTAGATGTTTAACGTATGTAGTCTATAATGGTATCGTTTTGTACATTAGAGGATAACGGATGAGCCAAGATGTTAGTGTTGTACAGTAGATGTTCAACGGGATGAGTCAAGATGGCTTATCGTTATACAATTGAGATGCTATCGTTTGTAAAATTAGTGTTGAACGTTGAGGTCGAGATTGTATGTTGTTAGTTAGATGTTTATCGGATGATGTCAAGAAGATGGGATTCGTTATACATTTGATGGTATCGTTGTAATTATATGTTTAACGGATGCATGAGTCAGATGTGTGCACGTTGTACATTAGCGTTCAACGGATGAGTCGGATATTATCGCTGTACAGTAGATGTTTAAATAGGATGGGATGAGTCAAGATGGGATCGTTATACATTAGATGGTATCATTGTACATTAGATGTTTAACGGATGAGTCGAGATGGTATCGTTGTACATTAGATGTTTAACGGATGAGTCGATATGGTATCGTTGTACATTAGATGTTCAACGGATGAGTCGAGATGTTATCGTTGTACATTAGATGTTTAACGGATGAGTCGATATGTTATCGTTGTACATTAGATGCTCAACGGATGAGTCGAGATGTTATCGTTCTACATTAGATGTTTAACGGATGAGTCAAGATGGGATCGTTATACATTAGATGCTATCGTTGTACATTAAATGTTTAACGGATGAGTCGAAGATGTAGTTTTTTTTATGGAAAGATGGTGCCTCGGGAAAACTATTTTAGATGTGAATTTTTTTTATAAGAGAAATGAGTTCGTCTATTGGTTGGTTCTCTTGGAGCTTCACCGACACTTTAAATCATTTGTAAATATATTAAATAATTTTTAAATTTATTTATAATTAATTTAAATAATCTTATAAAATTATTTCGGTTTAAAATTAGTAAAAAACTAGAAAATAGTTAAAATACGAACAATGTCATAGCTAAAGTTGCCTCACCAAAATTTCATTAGCCCGCCACAACATTTTCATTAGCCCGCCAAAACCCTTAGCTTGACCTTTGACTAATAAATTTAGCTACGATAATGTCGTAGCCAAAGGTTAAGCATATGTCATATCCAGATCTAATATTCACCTATCACTTTTTACACCCAAACTTTACCAAACCTTTTCCACCAAAAAAAACCAACCACTGGGCACGAAATCACTACTCACATACACGAAATTACCACCATTTTGACAAAAACACACACGAAAACACCACACACACGCACCACTGGGCACATGTTTTGTTTAATTATGCTAAATCTTCATCAATTTGACAACATCTCAATTATGTAAAGGTAATGGGTTTTTTTGTAATTTTGGTTTTTTAATTTGTTTTGTTTATATCTAGTTGTGTAACTCTAGGTTTTTGTGTGTGCGTGTTTGGTTAGCACCAATCGGACCACCGCTACCACCAACATCTCGTCACCACCGCTTTGTTTGTTTAAAGGTATCATTTCATAATTTGTTTTGTTTAATTTGTTTTGTTTAATTCTAGTTGTGTAACTCTAGGTTTATTTTTTGTGTGTGTTTGGTTAGCACCACAGTTGACCACCACAGCCGGACTACCACAGTTGGACCACCACCACTGAAATATGTAAGCATTGAACATGTTCTAAGTTTGTATCAAAAGGAAATAGGAAATAAAAGAGTAGGCATTTGGTTTGGTAAAGAGATGGAAGGAAACAATTTGACTTAGGTGGTGTTTGTTTTTAATGAAAATCTCTTAACAGCCTTTGGATCTTACCAATTCAGACAGAACATGGGGAAAAGTGCGTTTGTCTTTTTTTGGTTCGTTCATACACGGTCAGAGGCGTAAGCCCAAGTTAAATGGTCATGTAGTTGATTAATGGTTATATGTCAAATATCAGTAATTCAGTTTGGGCTTAGGAAGGATTTTCAGGACCGATATAGTGACAACAAATTCAAGTTCAAGAGACGGCATTTTACTAAAAAACCAACTGTGAAAGATGCAAGGGATAATAAGCCTTCTGGTTGGCAACTTGGAGATGATGAGTGGCAGAAATTGATTGACTACTGGCTCGATCCGAAATAGATGGCAAAATCAACGAAGAATGCCCAAAATCGGTCCAAGAACAAGACCCCCACCTACCAAGGATCGAAGTCTTATGCTCAAGGCCGACATGAATTCGTATGACTCTTTATTATTTTTATTTTTTTATAATATTTTATAGGTCTTTATATTTTCTATATATAGTTCATTTTTTAATTTGTTTTATATTGTTTCTATATAGTTTAAAAAAAATAAGCGTTACGAGGACTTGGTCTACCACTCGAGGCGCACACATACAGATAGAACCGGCCGTTTTCATTCTGGGGAATCCGAAGAGCTCTATGTAAGTAAATTTTTATCCTAACACACGTACTCGAATGAATGACCTGATGTTTTGCTTATGGCTTTGTTTATAACTTACGCTATATTATTGAGGTCTTATTGTTATGGTTATTAGTGATTCAAGTAATAAAATACATGTGTTGATGTAATGAATCTAAGGATGAGAATTCAAAATTAGAAATTTTGGCCTTCCACTCGGCCGTTAGTAGAATGTTGGTACTTTTGATGTTCCCATGCACCAGCTTCTTTTCTTGACCATACTTCCTTATCCACTGCTTTGCAATAATGGTGGTACGTCCAGTAGCATTAGCATTAGCTTTAGCATGTGAGAGTTCGCCTTTGTATACCTTCCAATCTCTTCCACTTCCAACACAATTCTCTTGACTAAATTCTTGTGTGGCCACTTTGATATATTCGAGCGAAATTTCGAGGTCTCTCTAGGCTTTTCTGTGATAAATGGAACTTCCAATCAAATTTCCATAAATCAAAATATTTGAAAGTTTTATTTAATATTAAGCTATCTTTATCAGCTTATAATTTTGCGTGCAAGTAATTTGCTTGTGGCTGCTGGTTGTTTGGCTCAATGTGATTATCTTTTGTCATCTCAATGCCTAAGTCTGTTGTTTGTTTCTTTAGTGGTTCTACACTAGAGCTTAGTATGGTTTTGGTCTTATGTTGTATTGTTTCAAAGTGGTATCTGCTATATTAATTTTTTTGTTTTTTTTTGAACTACACAGGCACAAATGAAGGCGATC
This sequence comes from Tanacetum coccineum, assembly GCA_026074375.1. NCBI lineage: Eukaryota > Viridiplantae > Streptophyta > Magnoliopsida > Asterales > Asteraceae > Tanacetum > Tanacetum coccineum. The sequence goes on along the minus strand of BQNB010002020.1, from coordinate 123,406 downwards.
CAGGAGGATGTAAAAGCAAAAAAATCCCATTCAAGACGGATAAAGATATAGTGCGTGAGGTCATTCAGAGCACCAATCGGGAGCATGAAACTGGTGTGGGAAGGATGTTACCGGGGACGAGCTCGCGTTCTAGTAGCTTACAACCGGCCTCGGGATATTGTACGCAGGAAGAAGCTGATAGGTTGAGAAAAGAAAATAAGGAGTTAAAAAAGGCAGTTCAAAGTCAACAACTCGAATGGCTAAAGTTTGTGAATCATTTCAATGCTCATCAAACAGGTACTTCTTCACAGTATCCCGTCCCCAGTCTCTACATTCCCCAAGCGTTTTCTAGCCCCAGTAATACTCCTCCCAACTTAGACGGTTACCGCCCGACCTATGAAGACGGAAGTACTAGCCAGATTATGCATGATGATGATTTAGATGTTGATGGTGACGGTAGTGGTTGTTTAGATGGTGATGGTAGTGGTAGTTTAGATGGTGATTCTGATGATGATTCTAATGATGCTTGTGACGAAGAGTAGTAGTAGTAGACTAGTAGTAGTAGCTTAGTAGTAGTATTTTGTTAGTAGCAGTGGACTACTAGTAGTAGTATCTTTTGGTATGACGTCCTTTTGGAATGTGTATTCGCTCGTAATGTTATATTTGGAATACTAGGACTTCTTTTGGTTGTTTTGAATTGAACAAGTGGATGGATGAATTTAGTATCATAGTTTTGGGTTATTTACAGGTTTGGTTTTAGTAGATTTTTTCCGAAAAAAAATCTGGAAAATAGCAGTACCTGCTGCCCTTTTTACCTGCACAGACCACCTAGCGACGGCTCGTGTCGTAGCTAAAGTGACACAACATTTTTCATAGTAACAACATAGCCGCAATAAATGTCGTCGCTAATGTCACTGGCATTTTTAATTAATAAATACTAAATAAATAAATTAAATAAAAAATTTGAAAATCAATTCAGCTACGACATAAATCGTCGCAAAAATTATAATTTTATTTTACAAATAAATATTTAAAATAAATTTATTTAAATTAAATTATTTAAACTAAATTCAGGAAATAATTTTTGCTACGACATATGTCGTCTCTAAGTTATGAGGGCCCACACTGGTCAAAGGTTTGTGGTCAGGTTTTATGAGACCCACTTATCGTAGCAAAAGTCAATGCAAAATCGTAGCAAAGCTTCTTAGCGACGGACCTACTGCGATAGCAGTTTTGCTACAACATGTCGTAGCAAAGTAATTTGGCCACGACAGTTTCCTACTAAACCTTGATTAAGAAGTTAAAAAAAGAGGAAAATGCCTATGGCTTAGTTAGTGCCTATGACGCGAGGTTCTACGACGCCAAATGAGGTATCGTGTGGAGTCATCGGGTCACCCCATAGAGCCATAACCTGCCCTATGACACTGTACCCAACTCTAAAATATTTTAACCCTTTTTTGCAACACTAAGAGTCCGCACATGCTCATAGGTTCTATTCCAGTTTGATATGTATAGATGTGGAACTGGTATATTGGTTATTGTCGCGCCTCTACTGGAGCACATTGAGTATAAGGTTTGTGTGGTGTAGGATTTCATTATAAGCATCATTGTTAGCTGAGCCGGTAAGTATTTGGAGCGGAAGTTCTAGCAGAGAACGCAGTTGTCGTAAGTACATAATTAGCCTGATTTAGCACTGAGTTATGTGGAGAGGCCGTGATTAATCTCTACATTAATTGTGTTACACATTTGTAGCATCAATGAGACCTATTTGCATGGGGGTGTATTTTGTATAGACATCATTTATGAGAGTAGAGATCGAGATAACTCTAAGACTCTCATATACATATGAAGATGTTACTAATGCAGAGTGAATATTATTATTTGTGATGTGTGACACTTTGTGAGCCTCTTTATATTCATGAGTGAGATAATACACTTAGTTATGTGTGTATATCATGACTTTTTAGTATATCGCGGGGGACTTAGATGGTTACTCATAAACATTGTTTTGAATTCTTAGGTCATCGTGTATTTAGAAGAGGGGACTGACAACAATGTCATGGATGATTGCTCAGAAAACTCACTTTTCTACAGGTGTATTACAAACGGTCTCAGTGACAGTGATACACACAGACAGATATACATTAGTGCTGTATTTTGTTATCAATAGGAACACTATACTTACAGGATGATATTATATGCTGTACATTCTTTATTATGGTGGAGTGCGAGTGTAGATATCTATGCGATTTATACAGTGAAACGTGGATCAACAATTTATTATTAGAGTTTTAGAGTAGCATATATATGGATGAGTGTGATAAGGGGTGGTAGTGTTAATATGATAGACACTTGGTCCATATAGGCTGTACTCATCATCAACATAGGCAGTATGGCACAGCTCCTAGATATACTTGAGGGTAGTCACACACTCGACATTAGTGGATGAGAGAGCGAAATCTGCGAGTATTTCATATATAAATTATTAGTATTGGTGATCAGTGTACAGAGCGGAGCAATCTTAGACACGTAGCGAGAGTACCACCAGATTAACATTATTCATCAGACATTTAGGATATAGTGTTATCTAAGGAGAGGAATGTGTGCACCGAGTCAATTACTCATGTGGAATAGAGTAGCACTGTCAGCAAGATGATGCTCATAGACTGGGTGAGATAGAGTTTATGATAGAGGTTTTTGTTTTAGGGGTTATTGGTTTATGTTTTTTGTTGTATATTTAGTGATATTGTAATGTATTTTGTTTTATTGGTTTAATATTGTGAAAATAAAAAATTGTTTAAGATGATTATTATTCTATATTATAGTATATTTGTTAGGTAATTTTGGGGTGGTTGAAGTGAGGTGAGTAATTTGGTTGGGGTTTTTAATAAAATTAATTAAAAGATTGTTTGTGTTTTAATTTGTGTGTTTAGTGTTAATGATTAATTTGTAAATTTGGGGTTGAATTTTGGATTTGTAGGAAATATTGGTTGAATTTTTGAGGGTTAGTGTTGTTAAAGGTTATATGTGATAATTTGTTTGTTTTGGGGAAGTTTTTGGATATTAATTTATATTGGGTAATTAAGGATTTGGGATTTTAGTTTTGTAGTTTTTGATTGTTTAATATTTGTTTGAATAGACGGGATAAAGAGTGTATAAGTTAGGAGACATATAAAAAAAAAATTTTTATTTAAAATTTGTATGAAATTTATTTATAATTTAAATTTTAAGAATATAGTAATTAAATGTTTCATGAGTTAAAATGAAATATGAAATGAATTGATTTAGTGTCATTATCATTTATGTTTATTGGTTAGGTAGATAAAATAAATAAAAAAATTTCTTTGATTTTCTAGTTAAAATTTAAAGAATGGTTTAAATGATTAATATAATCATCTATGCAGAAAAATAGACATGCAGTTAAGTTTTCGTGCAAGTTATATTTTATTGAAAACAACGGTGTGGGTTCGAACCAAAGAAGAGACCAAGGTGTGTTTATCAATATTTCCTTAAATATGGGTTTTGATTTGTTCGGGTTTTGGTTGAGAACGCATGTACCAGCAACAAAAGTGAACAAGGGGAACTTTAATTGATCGGTCGAAATCAAGACAACCCCCACCCACACACCCGATCTTATGGGGGGGGGGGGGGGGGTTGTCCCACCACAGTCCAAGAGGTTTGTGGTCAGGTTTTATGGGACCCCACTTATCGTAGCAAAAGTCAAAGCAAAATCGTACAAAGCTTCTTATGAGCGACGGACCTACTGCGATAGCAGTTTTGCTACAACATGTCGTAGCAAAGTAATTTGGCCACGACAGTTTCCTACTTTTTGCTACGATATGTGTCGAAGCCATAAGTTGAAATTGTTGTAGTGACTGGGCACGACCGAGCGCATGTCTTAAGGCTGTATGAGCGCCAACTAGTGTGAAACCACGAAGGCCATGCATGATCTTCGAAAGACTTTGAGTAGGTTCAACCACACTACCAAAACCAATCGCACCCATTGCAAATATGCCCACAAGATTAAAAAGTGTTAGGGGGCATATGTGGTATCGTATAGCTGATGGTAAGAAGGCATTTGTTTAGTTCGATAAATGGTGTAATGAATGTCCACTTGGTACCTTAAAAACTGTTAAGCAAATAACTAAAGCGGGATTTAATATGAAAGACAAATTAAAGTAGCAGATGTTATTGAGGAAGGAGCGTGGAAATGGCAGCCTACTTGGATCCACGTTCATGTTCCTACCATTACGCCTAATAACTAAATCTTAAAAACTGTTAAGCAAATAACTAAAGCGGGATTTAATATACGCTTCTTTAGAGCATTTTAAGTTCTTACTTAGCCATATTCCTTTGTACGTAACGTTTATATTTTGTTGTTATTATATTTACCGGGGTAAAACCAAAAAATATGCCCACAAGATTATCCGGATGGGACTGGAGTTTCTTTTCGCAATAGAGTTCAATAGCATCAACCTGATCCAAAAAACTATGAGATCTGTTGTGGCCCATCCATTCTGAAGTGTCCATAAAAACCACTGGAACCTCGCCCATCATGCTTGTTATTGATAATCGATCGATCGGTTGATAATCGTGTAATTACTAATATACACATTGAGTGACAAATCTACTGTCGCTTTGACAGTAGGTCACTTTGCTACAGTAACGGGCTCTCATTTTGGGTCAGCCTGATTTTAGTTTTTTTTTTTTTAAATTTGTATGCACAAAGTAGGAGTGAAAAAAAAATATTACAAAAGTTCCGATTTATTCAGATAAAAAAATACCCGCGAAAACATCTTCGATACCTAACAACTTTAAAATAATCGATATGGTCACAAACGTACAACCCATTATATTAAAAAAAACCCCATATAGCAAAAAAAAAACAACACTTTAAACATGAGGCCCAACACATAAGTCATATAAAAAAAATTATTACTAATATACACATTTGTCGACAAACTAGCCTAAAATTCGCATAAAATGTGGCCCAAAATCTAGGCAAAAAAAAAAAAACTAGCCCAAAATTAGCCTGAAATCTGGCTCAAAGTAAAAAAAATACAAAACGGTCCCTCAACTTTTAACTATTTACGATTTTCTTACACAAAAAATCCCGTAAAAAAATTAACAAAAAAAACACGTCAAGTTTTTATTGTTCACAATTTTTTTACATTCATCGGCCCAAAAAAAAGATATCGAACCGTCCCAAAAAAAGAAAATATTCGGGAAAAAATTAACCCGTCCCAACGCAAAAAAAAATTCCCGAATCATACAAAAAAATGAAATATCCGGGAAAAAATTAACCCGTCCCAACGCAAAAAAAAATTCCCGAATCATACAAAAAAAGAAAATATTAAAAATTAGCCGTGCCATAACGCATCGCCCAAAAAAAAACTCCCCGAAACGTAAAAAAAAATTATTCAGGAAAAAATTAGCCCCGCCGTAACGCGCGGGTTCTTTTGCTTGTAATTACACATTTGAGATATAAAACGGTGGCGTTTTGCCACCGGGCCTTTCTATGGGCTAATGGTTTTTGGGCTGCCTTTTCATGGGCTAATGGTTTTTGGGCTTAAAAAAATTACAAAACCTACCCTCAACTTTTAGTTATTTACGACATATAATAAACTTTAGGGTTTTAGCTGTACAATAGCAATGTACTTTCGATTTTGTTCCATCTTGGTACGTGAACTTTTTTTTGTTCCACTCAATGTAACGAACTTTCATGTTTTGTGTTACTTTGCACCAACTTGGATAGGCAACCGGATAAAAAGTTTGATTACCGGCTAATAGTGTGGCTTCGATTAGATGATGAGGAAGACATTTTGGGTTTTGGGTTTCGAATGGATTTGGGTATGAATTTAAGGTTAGGGTTAGGGTTATTGAATTTGGGTGTAAAAATCGTTTTGGGAAAGTTAGAGTGGTTAGGGTGGGTGGGTTTTAAATATTGTTGAGTGGAAGTCCTACGTGGCATGTCCACATAGGATGCATAACACTTCTTCCGGTAAAACAAGTTTCGTGGTGCAAAGTAACACAAAACATGAAAGTTCGTTACATTGAGTGGAACAAAAAAAGTTCACGTACCAAGATGGAACAAAATTGAAAGTACGTTGCTATTGTACGGCTAAAACTCTAAACTTTATTTATCAAATATATAACACATATTTACCGATTCATTCCGATCAAAAAATACCCATGGAAAGATTTTCGAATTGCGAATAAAACGAGCCGAATATTGCAATGCTTCTGACATACAAACGATTTTATAAAAAATGCTAAAGTTTAATATAAATAGACATTTTTTTTACAAAACGTACCCTCCAAACAGTAAAAAAAAACTATAGTCGCCCCAACAACAAATACTCATTCAAATTTCGTGATGGTTAAAAAAATGCTCAGTTAAATAAAATACATGTGTTGCATGCAAGTCAGCCCCGCCGCAACGCGCGGACACATTCCCACTCAATATTCATTCGAAATCGATTCGCAAAAAATTATGCCCCGCCGCAACGCGCGGGCTATCCTGCTTGTTTGATACTAGAAGAAATCATTATTGATAATCTTTAGTTTGTTTTATAATATATAGATCGACTATAAGATCATCCGTCCCCCTCTTTTTATACAAAAATCTAACCGACCCTAACAAGTTAATATATACTAATTAAGCACAATTAACTCCTTAAGTTTATCTAAATTAGAACAAGTATTATTCTAATCTTTTATATGATAAAAGAATTACATCATTTCAGAGTTTTCTAACAGATTAAATCTTATGTGAAAATAAATTGGACCAATCAGAATGCTTGATTTTGCCACATAGGCAAAATTGTGCGATCTGATTGGTCAATAAAAAGTCAAAATTAAATCTATTTGGTCAAAATTAAAAAAAATTGGTGGAGAAATTTGATGGAGAAAAAAAACACATAGAAATATATGTGTCAAATTTGTGAAAACAAAAACTTCATAAAATCTTTGATAATAAGGGGAGTTAATTAATAAAACTTTAGTAGTTTAATTTTAAAATTATTTATTATTGGAGTTAAAATGTAAATTATAAATTTACAAGTTTTATTAATCAAACTTTAAAAAATAACAAATAACCTTTAAATTTAATACTTATAGACTTTATATTTTAAAATACAAAAAATGCAAACAATTTCCTTACTCTTTCAAACTAAGATTTAAACATTTATCTAATCAACTTATGAAATCTACACGAAGAGTTTTTGGGTGATTTTTCATGTCGGCTTGAAATCATGTTGTACAACGAAGCACATCGAAGGTTCACTGGACCCGACTCCGGGACTACCTAAAAACGGTTGTTTAGATATTGCGGGATTAGTTTGGCTCACAATGTCGACATCCCCCCCCCCCCCCTCTCCCCCCCCCCGTCAAAAAACAAGTAAATCAAAAGAAAAAAAAAATTAGTAAATTCATCAATCATATTCATATACTACGTATTATATTTAAAGATTTAGTGAATCTGTTATCTTCTTTAGATTTCGAATTATACTCTATAACATAATTATAATAAAACAGAAAAAAATTTATATATGTAGTTTTAAAAAATCAACATACTGTCTAAGCCCCGTGCGTGCATAATATTACGAAATATACTATATACACGAAATTTATAATCTAGTTAACACATTATTACAACAAATTACCACATATTTTTCTATTCATCTTGTTATTATAAATTTAAACATTGCGTGTTAATGTAACTTTTCGGATTTGGCTATTTTCGTTGTATATATCGTGGGGCAATTGGAACATCGTCACCGATATAATCCAATATATTATTCAGAAAGCGAAAGGAAATCAGTTCATCTCGATAATATAATCGTCGTAAAGAGCAAACGTAACAAAGGTGATTTCCAACATTTCCCATCCTAAATTTTCGTGAGGAACATAAGTGTTATTTCATAAATACTTTGTTTTATAATATACCTATGTATGCGTCGGTTCCAAGATCTTTGGGATATTTGTAACAATGGGAGGTGTGGTGATCGATGTTTACATTGCTGCAAAGTGATCTTAATCGGGGTCTCACGATAGTGGTTTTGTACGTTGTGTAAACTAAAACGTTATGGATATCATCAGTTTTAGTTTCCAATCTAAGAACGGCCTTGGATGGGTGGTTTTACATTATTTAGCCAGATTGTGGAGAAGTTGGGGTCGAACTTTATAATAGAATGGGAACGTTCTCTGGGGACGGCCAAATACCCTGTGTGGTTCGGACTCTAAATCTGTTAGATATCAACGAAATGTTTTTCAGTTCTTTATAACTCGTATGCTAAAGCGGTCATGGGCAAAAAAATCAGTGGACATGTCGGGCAATCTCGGTTAGAAAGTATTTGCCTTGGTAGCAGATATTGTGGGTGTCGGATTGTAACAAAGTATATAAGGAAGAGGCGTAATGAAGGCCGAGTGATGATGTCTATCTCGGTATATCGATTGTATTTGATTTTTGGTTGGTATGGAGCGTTGTATTCCTTGTAAACGATTAAAGTTTTATGTGTCATTCAGGTTTTCTAATAAACTTATGTTCTTCTGAGGGGAATTCGATGATGTTGGTCTTAGATATGTGGGGGACGTTCGGTTTGGTGGAGTTCGATCTATATGGATCTGTGGAAGGAGGTCAAAAGAATTAAAATGGCGTCAAAAGAGATATTATTTGGAGTTTTAAAGATGTTTCTAACATTTTTATTCCAGATGAAAGATGTGTTGGATAGACCTGTGTTGGGGTTATGCCATTGGCATCAGGGGCTCTAGAGGTTTATAAGAAGTCTGGGTGGTCGGAAGGGAAGCAGCGTGTTTACGGATATGGTCTCAAAAGTTAGAAGTGATATTATAGTGAAGATTTTTCTTTCACATATTTTACTCTAATACTAAAATAAATAAGTTTTTTATTTTAAAGTGATGGTCTCCTATGTCTTCCCATGGGAAGGTGTTGTGTCAATTTACAGAGTCTTTACAGCGTGTGATAGGTTCATTATAGTTTCATATCGTAAAAGACGGACTTATACGTATTTATCGCTACTGAGTTTGGCATATTGGGGTTTGCGCCCTATATTGAATCGATGGAGTGTACTGAATTCGAGTATAATACTCTCGACATAAGGAAAGATTGCAGAGGAGTCTTTGTTTGGATGAAAGTTTGGAAATTGAGGAGTTTTGGAATGTCGTATTGTTGTGCTTTGCTGATTCCCTATGGAATGTTAACAATGATTCGGTTTGTTCGCCCTTCTAGTCGGGTTTTGCGATGAGGAGATGTTCGTGGGGTTGGAAGTGAAAGTGATCTTGTGGAATCCTTTGGTAGAAGGCGAGTTCGTGAGGATTAGGTTTGCTATAATGAGGGTGGTATTAGGATTGCAGGAATAGAATTTAGAGATAATGCTGGTGAGATTCTTGGAGTTCATGCCAGGGTGATTGTTGGTAATGTTACCTATGATGATATTGAGGTTGTTACGCCAGTTATTGCTCTGGAAAAAGACATCCATTCATTGCGCTGCTTCATCTACAACCCGTGGTAATGATTTATATATTGCGGTTGAGTCAATCACGGTTCCTTCGTGGTATTGTTCTTTTTTTTTATATTGGTCTTTATACTTGTGACGAGATAACGAGTTTGATATAAACGATGGAGAACTATAGTGACTCCAATGGAAAATATTCACGGAGTGGTTCTCTCTCGCAGCAAAATACGTTCGTGGAAAGATTATTATTCCTAGAGATCTTTCAGATTTGGAGAGTTATTTATGGCAACGTTTACAGAAGCTATTTTCTTCTGCATATGTGCAATCTTGCGAGACAAACAAAGGATGTCAGGTCTAGATCGCTTTTCTTGTATGATGCGCATCGGGAAGTTCTGGTTTCGTTCTTGGGATTATTTCAGTTGGCGCATTGATGGTGATCTTTATTATTCTATGTCTTGGTTGTTTTGCTACGTTCTGTTTCGTTATACGTTTTTCTGTTCCTTTTAGTTCTTTGTTTGTTCTGCATCGTTTTTGCGAGCTATATGTCTGCTAGTTTCTTTCTAGCGCCTTTTTTAATAAAATTCCATTTTGCCGCGTTCTAAAAAATAATCGATTGCGTTGTTCAAATATTTTTCTTTTTTGAATCAAACATGTAAGTCAATTTACATTGTTGGTTGTTAAGATTTACATTCTCTGTTAAAAAATTTAGGTATAAAATTTTTTCGAGGTGAAAGATATGTTTTTGGGTTTAACAGGGTGAAAAGTGTTTTTCATAACTAGTAGATCTTGTCGAAAAATGGTTTTCTCTTAAACCGAAAGAAAGAATATCGACGCTTTGATAGTATTTATCTAATTTTTGTTGTTATGGGGTCGTATTACGAATTCTGGAGGTATTTATCATACATTTTGTTAACTATGTTTATTCAATTCTTTGATAATTGATCTATTCTGATTTTTTTATTGACAGCAATCTATTATTAAAACCACTAGCGCAAGAAGATAGAAATTAAAAAATAGCGATCAAGTACGAATTTTTTAGCAAATCGTTCCAATAAACGAGGCTTTACATCTATTACGCCACTCAATTAAAAGGGACCGAGACACTATATTCCTCATAAATCATGCCTTTGGAGAGAAACCGCCTTCAAAAGATTATTGTTCGATTTTGCCAAACTTGGCCACCAATTACGTAAAAAAAAATACACACTTCGAGAGCTGCTTTTAATTAGAATGATTGCGAAGATTTTCACAAGCCTGTTTAAACCAATCTTACAAATGGATGTCCGGAGCCTTCTGTAAGTATATATCTCAACTTAGTGTTATCTTTAGGATAATATCCTCTAACTTATTACACTTTAAAAAATAAATGGCTAAGACGACTCAGTCTCATTGTTCACATAATAGAACACGTAAATAGATTTTATCCTTACTTCTACGAGAAATGTTGTGAAACGCGTCGGTAATGTATTTTTCAATCTTAACTTGTTCACGCTTTTTTCTTCTTATGAACATTCCTCCTTAATATAGGGACAAGTTTATCCTTACGGGTCTTTGTTGTTTAACGTCGGGCAACATTTTTTTCATCTTGAGCATCTTTATAACAAGAATGCAACAGAAAAATACCCAGAAGTTCTCCTAATGGACATTTCCATCGCATCTTGACACAGGAACAGGTTTACGTATTGGACTGAACAATTTATAGCTTTCTGTATGCTCTCTGATTCGGTACCACCCTGGGTTTTGACGAGAAAAGAAAAGTCCAAATGGATTGAAGTAGCTACTTTGTCCAACCATTCATAAACTTTACATGTCTCTCAGAGCATAGTACGAGGATATTAAATCTTTAAGACGACTATGATCCGTATCCAAATGTCTTCCAGTAAGCAGTTTTATCCCCGTTTACACAGTTTATTTGCATTCTGTTATAGAAGATTAATACCTTGATTTTCTTCGCATAACACATTGATTTCCATTCTTCTATGTCATTCCATTACCTCGGGCAAAGTAGATATTCACTTGCTTTCCCCACTTTTTCCCATCATTCTTTACATGGGATGCCTTGATTAAACTTCTCGACCATATAAAGATGTATTTTGAGGTAATGAACCTCCACACCCCATTTGTGAAACGCATAAAGACCTCTACTTCAATGATACAAGAAGCTTGAAACATCCAAGGCACCTTTCTCATTATTTGGAAGCCAACATATTTTTCCTTTTAAACAAGAGTCGTTCTCTATTGCTATTGAGGATCATGACCATTTAAAATAATACGGAAAGGATTCCACCTGCGAGCAGTACAGCTAATAGGGACTCTAAAAATAGTCATGTGTATCATTGGCAACGAATCCTAATGACGATTTTAAGGTAGAGTTTCCTTCCTCCAATTGAGAAACGCGTCTTCATTTGTCCACTATGGATAGGGAGTACACTCGATCTAATACCTCATTCCAAAGCTTGAATTCTATGCTTAGAAAAGAGCATGGTGTGATCACTAGTCATCATTCATTGGCTTGGTTTCGAGTCTCTCTTGAGCATTCTCCTAGTATGTGGTAAAGAGGTAAAATGGGGTTTGAACCATCATATGTAATACGTAAGTTATTTCTTACAAATAATAACAACAACACGCGTCACAGCAAGATATGTGAGAGGTGAGATGTAGACAATCATACAAATAACAATGTGGATAACTATTGGTGTCTAGTCAGTCTAAGAACACAAGGTGTCACTAAAAAAATGGGTTTGTACACATTTTATTAGCAACATCATGACACATTAAAGTGTGAACAATTATATAGTTCACACATTACTCTTGTGTGGAGATAATGGGTGTTTAAAAAAAATTGGGATGACCACACTTATTTTTGTGAATAAGCAAATAAACTCTTCACATTAATTAGTGTGACAATAATTAAAAAGTCCACACTAAAGAGTGTGAACAAACAAAAAAACTACACTTTATAAAATGTGGAGTGTTATTGCAAAGTCCACACTTAAAAGTGTGAACAAAACTGAAAAAGAGCCCAAAATAAAACCGGATAACAAAGTAAAGTTCACACTAAAGAGTGGGAAAAAAATTAGGAAAGATCACACCTAAAAGTGTGACAAAATTATATATAGCATCTCACAATATCCAGATTTTCAAATTTTCACAAATTCTACAAATTCCAGATTTCAATAAATTCTACAAATTCTAGATTTTTAACAATATAAACTGAATTCAACTATATTAAAAGCTACATCCAATATTCATGTCTTTAAAAGCTACATCCGATATTAAAAGCTACATCATATAAACCAAATTCAGCTATATAAGCTACATCCAATTTGAAACTAAAAAACAGTCTTTAAAGATCGATATTAAATGTGCACAACCTTCAAGCCTTCAAGCCTTCAAACCTTCAAACCTGCAAACTAATGAATTCAAAGTATACAGGAGTAGGTTCAAAGTATAAATAGTTGGAATCAATGAAGTCTTTTCTATTACCTGCAACATAGAATTATGTATGCATACATGGTTAGTTACTTGCTCTGCCTAATTATAAGTTCTGATGTAGACCAAGATAAACCATGAGGAGACAAGATGACACAAACAAATAATCGACACATAAATCCTAAGGATAGCCGACTAGTCCAATAACCTTCAAATGCCTAAAGTCGAGTGTAGTGGCACACACATTTGGCTAAGCTTATTTGAAGTGATTACCGTCTTAATGTCTTAATGAGTTCAAAACAGGACTTTCTAGGACTCCTTGGACATGGCTTTCTGCTAAAGGCTACAACTACTACTAATAAGCTAACGGCTACTACTAAAAGTCATCTACCTCTTCCTAAGTTGAGTATATCACACACACCGCAGTTAGAGCAACAAAAATAGAAAACACAATGGAGCGCGGTTTACATGCATTGTCGTTTTTGAGCTTGTTACTACTGGTTTCTATTTTGGGCTCTTTGGCTAGTGCAAAAACTGTTTACCACGACTTTGTAGCACGTTCTTTTATTTCCCCAAGTTGCTTTATATATGTGAAATTTTATCAGTTTATGTTTTACTAAATACTAACTAACTATATTTGGAATGGCATTAGGTTCAAGACACGAAAGTAACGAAGCTATGCAAAACACGGACAGTGAATGGACAATTACTAGACCGACACTGGAAGTGAACAATGGTGATATTTTAGTGATAAATGTCGTTAATAGAGCTAAAGAAAACGTCACCATCTATTGGTAAAGTTAACACCATGAATATTCTAGTATATATAATCAGTTTAGGACGGTGTTTAACTTAATTTATATTTTTCAATTCAGCTTTTTTGAATTCAGCTAAATATAAATATGGTTCAAGTTATTAAAGACTTACAGTTTTGTATGAATAATCAGTAATCACTTGCTCCTGTATAATCCGCATAACATACATTTAACATAAACATTAGGAAATACACAGCTCATTCGATATTACAAGTATAAATAATGCTTGAAGTACCTGATCATGTACGATCTTCACGTGAACCAGAAAAGAGCTAGAAAAAAATATAAAATCAAGTTTAGAGCATGAATAACAAGTGGAATTAAGCATTGAAGAGTTGCATCACAAACCTGTGTCTTTGATGTACAAGTAGCAAAACAATCTGAAAGCATGGTTTTAAGCTCACCAATAAACCTAGTCATGTTTTCTTCCATCGTGTTCATTTTTCTACTTTGTTTCTTAATTTGTTTACTCTGCTCAGCAACTTTGTTCAACAGAAATCGATTTTCACTTGATACACATTGACGTCTCATTCTTCTCAAATCAAAACTAAATTTTGTTACTTGGGATTTGGTTACTCCAACCCCGTAGCCACAAGGTCTTCCATTCTTCTTAGGAGGCCTAAGTTCTTGCATAACTTCCTTTGCAATTTCCAACCTTTTCTTTGGATCATCGCGTTCTAAAATTCCAACCTCAAATAACTTGTTTGCAAAACCCGCTTTCGCTTTACTCTAGAAACAGGCATTCACGTTCATCTTAGTTTACATTTATATCTATTTATAACAGAGAAATCTGCAAATATGCTCCCTGTGGTTTCTCAAATTTGCAGATTTGCTCCCCAACTTCACGAAAGTGCAGGCGGCCTCCCCAAAACGAAACTTGTGTCGCATTCATGCTCCCTGGCAGGGAGCACGAGTGCAATGAAAGTTTCAAACTGGGGAGGCCACCTGCACTTTCGTGAAGTTAGGGAGTAAGTCTGCAATTTTTGCAAACCACAGGGAGCATATTTGCACTTTTCTCTTTATAACATAACTAAAAGTAGTAAAATTATTTACATACAGCTAACACTCTTGACCTATCATGAACGTATGACCCTAGCTTTGTTACATGATCCATTTCAAATATTTCCATGTAATCAGGTTCTCGTTAGTATTTCACTTTCTGTAGATTAAATATATAACCATCAAAAAGTAGACCATTATAAAAAGAAAAAAATAGGTTTAATTTATCCTAAAAGAAGACTTACATATGCATCTTTTTTCCTCGCAAGACTCATCGCGCCAGTAGTGTGAATATGGACTTGGCTACCTCTTGCTTTCTTCCCATGTGCTGAAAGTTGCTGTGATTCAATTAATTGAAAACACATGTTAGTTAATCGGTAAGTAAGCTACAACAGAAAACACAAACTGATATAAACAGATTTGTAGTGTACCTTTGTTTTAGGTGCTCTGAGATGATCCTTATAAGATTCCCATTGGTGATCAACAAAGTAGTGTGGTGCTTCTACTAAGTCGAGTGCTTGCAAAATCTCGTCATCGGTATACTGCATCTCTCCATCAAAGTTATTAGCTTCATGTAGTCTTTTGGCAGCTAACGATAACAAACTCTTTTTTATCATATGTTTTAAGGTCCTAAACTTGTCTCTTAAATGAGAAAAAACAACATCGTCTACATCTTTACTTCGAGGAAAGTCAAATCTCCTCTGCAAAAAGCAATAATGACAACAAGAAACAAGTTACTCTAGTATTTATTTTATTGATATTGGTCAAAGTTATCATTAAAGGTTGATTATATTAATCTAGTATAAAAAATTATTATAATGTTTACTTTTGATAAGAGAAAAAATCAACTGATAAAATAGTATTGTTATTTTATTTCACTTTTGGTACTAATGTAATGTTTAGTTTTAATAAATGACACATTTTATGATTAGTAAATATCACAATTTGTCTTTGTAGAAAGACTCAAAAATTAATGAGCGTCTTTTTCTCCAAAGAAAGCAGAAAAACATAAATGTTTCCATGTCTTGGATTACATGGTAAGTGAGTGGCTGGGGATTATCTGATATTGCAATGACAAGGAGTCATTTGTTTTTGTGCTCAATGTATTATGCTCCATGCCATAAAAATCTTTGAAAAGTAATACAAAAACTTTTGTGTTGCAGTACTTTTAGTAGTTTAGTACTTTAGTTTATACGGGCAAAGAAATCAACTCAACATTTGGGCGTTATTTCAAGGTTGAAATCAGATATATAAGCACTCAACCTACTGAACACACTTTCTATTGAACCTACTGAACACGCTTTCTACTCAACCTACTTTCTATATCACCCGCTCAGTTTACATATCAGCAAAGATTTACGGAACACCCTTTTTGTCCTCGTGATCCACTACAAAAGGCATATATGGAGATGACAGTTTAAGAAAAATTAGAGAGATTTGAGGACGAATATCTATGTGTAGGCCTTAGCCTTACACCCACCAACCCCAGAAAGCATTGATCTAATATCATTTGTTGCAACACCTCAAACCTTACAGAAGAAAGTTGTCAAATAGTCATCTAAATCCACAAAACTGCAAGCAGTAAACTGTTTACTATATGCTACTTAAGACTTATACATAGACGGAAACCGTAACAAATGCAGACAGGGTACCACACATAGGTTTTAACTAAAAACAATCTACAAAGAAGCGGTGACTCAGGTATTGAGCATTTGCAAACTAAAGTAATGGACATGAATTTTTATTTTCAGAATATTTTTGTGATTGACTATGGGTCTTGAAAGTGCAAAAGGTATTTGTGGTCTTCCATGTACAAGATTATCTCCGACCCAGATTTGACACCAAATAGGAGGAACATAAAGATCTTCCTTGTAGATCAAGAACAAACAAAAAAAGCTAGCCGAGTCCTTTAAGGATCTGGAATATGGAAAAATATGGATTAACACACCTATCATCAAAAAAGCATAGCTATCAACCCAAACAGAATTTTAGGACCCACACCAATGTAAGAAAAGCTCTCGACAATGCCTACAAGCCTATGGATACCGGCACCTATTCTATTTCAATTAGACTTATTAATTACTTATTTTGCGGGACCAGGGCCGAAAGACGAGTTACTATTTTCACAAGCTCATTTGGGCATAAATGTGAAGTAGTGGACAAGCTAGAAACATTGTTTGACATTCTGGCCCAAATTCAATCACAAAGCCTCATTTCGGATTTTCACAATCTGCATCTATTTGGTAATTCTCATTAGCTTTGCTTAGTAATAAATCAAGTGATTTAGAAGATTCCTTTCATTCATAAGTTTATCTTAGATGGGCCTTAAATCCTTAGTAGTGGTTTTATAAATAGCATTGATTTCTGAAATTATCATATCTATCATATTTGGCAGCATCTTTATAGAGGACTGATTAGGATGTGGCTGCGTAAAGTAAACACCAGATGTGCACCCATTTGCTTATAATTGAAATAGCACCTGGATATAACTGATGCAGCACAAAAAAGAAGGGTCAATAGAAAAAAAAATAGATAGTCAAAGTTATTACCCGCAGTTCCATTATAAGCTTGAGACCACAACGCTTTATGCATTCTTTCTAGTTCTTAGCATCGAGGGGGCATAACTTGGGTTCTTTCACAAGTAGGGTCATGAATCGTGTGAATAAACCTGCTACAGATTTGATGGGCTGATTGAGGTCATTGAAAGGAACCACAATCATTTCACCCTCGTTTGGCTTGTACACTTCTTTTCTAGTCATTGTTTGTGTCCTAAGAAAGTTTCCATCACGATCTATAAGATAAATATACATTGTCAGAATATAACATAAGATACATAATATGTTAAGAACAATGACTCGTGCAAAGTTTACCTATAATCTCTGCCTCGCTCAACAACGTCATCTCATAATTCTCATCAATTTCATCTTGCTCGTCCATAGAAGGTGCTGAGTAAGACGAAGTCTGATGCACCGTTGACTCGAATGCACTTGTTTCACATCGTAAGGTTTGAGAATAGGTAGATGCTGATGATGAAGAAGAATTATTTTGGCGAATAGTAGAAAAAAGATTAGGTTCCAGAGGTGTGTGGAGGGAGGATGATGATTGGTAGGAGTAGTTGAGAGATTGACCATTTACTTGCATATTCGATTGTTGTAGGATTAGCACACGTGACTTACCAATGGGCATATCTGATTGTCTAAGTTTCTGCATATGAGGTTGCCTAGCAGTATCCATATGTGACTGACCACGGGTTTGCTTGTATGATTGTATGAGGTTCTATATATGTGACTCAAATTAGGAGGAGGGAAGTGACGGTTTTGTTTGATGGTCAAGGTAGAATGTTGGCTGATCTTGGGAGGAGGGAAGTGACAGTTTTGTTTGATGGTAACGATAGAATGTTGGCTGATCGTGGGAGGATGGAAGTGGTGGTTTTGTTTGATGGTCACGGTAGAATGGTGGCTGATTCTGGGAGGAGGGAAGTGGTGGTTATGTTTGATGGTTACGGTAGAATGTTGGCTGATTCTGGGAGGAGGGAAGTGTAGGTTTTGATAGCCTACAACCTCGATACTTGAACGGATAACCTCGATGTCGAATAAAGAACACACCCCTAGCAGATAATATGGATCGACAGAAAAGAAAGAAAAAGAGCACAAGATAATAAACCCTAATCGAATGATTAGTATTGAAAGAATGATGTTTTTTAATCCCCTTCGCCCCTCACCTCCTTTTATAGAGATGAGGGGGGGGGGGGAAACAAACCCTAAAACACATAGGCTGGACTTGGGACACAAGTTAACCCACAAAAACTTAACACTTGACTACCCTGGACTTTTGCTAAAATAAAGACTAAACTCAACAATTTCTACATTAGGCTTTATATTAGCCTACACCAACATTCAGCAGCTCCAAGCAATGTTGAAACTTGAGTCCAGGTACCACCTTCGTCAAGGCATCCGCAGCATTGTGTTCAGTACCCATCTTCAGAACTTTAACCGTGTTTGCTTCCAAGACCTCTCTGATAAAGTGATAACGCACATTGATGTGCTTAGTCCTTTCATGAAAAACATGATTTCGCGATAAGTGAATCACGCCCTGATTATCACAATTAACTGCCACAGTGTTAAGCTCTACGCCTAACTCTTCCAAGAGTCCCTTTAGCCAAATAGCTTCCTTCGCAGCCTCCGTAAGAACCATATACTCTGCCTCTGTAGTTGAAAGAGCCACCACGTGTTGTAGCGTTGCCTTCCAGCTTACAACACATCCCTGTACTAAAAAACGATAGTAAGACCGTGATATACTCAAACATTTATCCGGATCCTTAGCGTAGTCTGAATCAACAAAACCTGTTACGTCCACATGGTTGCCACGATTTGTCCCATACACCAAACCCACATTTGCAGTACCCCGTAAATATTTCAAAATCCGCTTCACTGCTTCCAAATGTTTTTTACCTGGATTCGCCAAATATGTGCTAACTACACTTACCGCATACTCTATGTCTGGCCACGTGCAGACCATCAAGTACATTAAACTCCCAACCGCATTTGAATATGGCACTTTACTCATCCTTTCAACATCACAATCCTTAACCTGACAATCCTTCAACGACAGCTTGAAGTGCCCACCCAATGGCATCTTAACCGATTTCCCATTGTCTATTATAAAATTATTCAAAATCTTAGAAACGTACCCGGATTGTGACACCCTCAGAATCTTGCGACTCTGATCCCTGACGATCTCCATACCAAGAATCTTCTTTTGCTTCCCCGAGCTCATTCATGTCGAACTCCTTTTTAAGCAAAGACTTGGTAGACCCAATCTACAAGCAATCAGCATATCGTTTACATATAACAATAGATAGATATGCTCACCTGGTGCATAACTCCTGTAATATACGCAGCTGTCGTAACTGCTACGCTTGAACCCATTGCTCAGCATATACTCATCAAACCTCCTATACCATTGCCTAGGTGACTGCTTCAAACCATAAAGGGATTTCTTTAACAAACATACATTGTTACCTTGTTCATATCCCGGTGGCTACTTCATATAGATCACTTCTTTAAGATTTCCATGTAAAAATGCCGTCTTTACATCAAGATGCTCCAGCTCATAATCTTTACACGCAGTCAATGCAAGTATAACCCGAATAGATGTGTGTCGAACTACCGGAGAAAATACTTCATTGTAATCAATACCTGCCCTCTGTGTGAATCCACGAGCCACCAACCTTGCCTTGTACCTAGGCTTTTGAACACCTTCAATCCATTCCTTTATCTTGAACAGCCATATGCAGATCACCAGCTTTTGACCAGCTGGATGATCTACTAATTCCCAAGTCTTGTTCTTCCTCAAATAATCCATCTCTTCTTCCATAGCAGCTTTCCACTTAGAACTGTCTTCATAAGCAACTGTCTCTTGGTATGTTAATGGTTCATGAGTATATTCTTCCTCTGCTGCAACAAACGCGTAAGCAGCCATATTACTTTCATCTTGAAACCTTAAAGGTTTCGTTTTTGTCCTTCGCTCTCTATCTCGAGCCAACTGATAATCTGTGAGATCCGGTGTCTGATCAGTTTCATGATCCCCTGCATCTTCATCATCACCATCTGCCTATCGCTATATGAATTCCTCAGTCGTTGATTATTTATCCTTTGTAGTTCCACTTTCACCTGTAAATTCTTAACAGAACTTATCACTCCACAGAATCCTTCAATGTGTCTTTGTTCATGACACTTTCATTGAAGACCACGTTCCTTCTAATGACTATTTTATGTGATTCACCATCAAGCCTATATAGTCTGTACCCCTTCACACCCTCAGGATACCCTAAAAGAACGCATTTTATCACTCTCGGCTCAAGCTTACCTTGTTTATCGTGTGGATATGCGACACAGCTGAAAATCCTCAACATCCCATAATCAGTTGGATGTCCCGACCACATCTCCATAGGTGTCTTTTTCTCAATCGCTCTCGATGGTAACGTATTGATAAGATATGCGGCCGTATATGTTGCTTCTGCCCAGAAGGTCTTGGGCAATCCAAACTGAATTAATAAATAGCATACCCTATCCATGAGAGTTCTATTCATACATTATGCTACCCCATTCTGTTGCGGCGTCCCGACAACTGTTAAATGTCTAGCAATCCCACTCTCAATGCATAGCTGCTCATACTCCTGGTTACAGAACTCAAGACCATTATCCGTCCTCAGCTTCTTAAGCATCCTCCCACGTCTGAATTCTTACTAATTGGATTCACTCTCTGAACTTCCAAATGCTTCGTGTTTGAACCTGAGGATATAAACCTATATCCTCCAGGAATAATCATCAATAATAGATAAGAAATACCTCTTACCTCCTAATGATTCCACCTGAGACAGACCCTATAAGTCTGAATGAACATAGTCTATCACTCCCTGAGTAGTGTGCCTTCTTACACCGAAACTGACTCGATGTGACTTTCCCAGAACACAATTCTTACAAAAATCAAGATTACCTAGTCTTTTCTTGCCAAACAGCCATTGCTTTTCCAGCACCTGTAGTCCCCAAACAGCCCCTACTTTTCCAGCACCTGTAGTCTCGCCTCGCTGATATGTTCTAGTCTTTTATGCCAAATGTGTGCAAGACTGTCCAAGCTCACCTGCCATTGCATGGCTATCTAAAGAGTATACGCAATTATCCCTTCGTATTCCAGATAAAATAACCCTAGAACCATTAATCACCTTGACTTTGTCCGACTGCATTTTTACGATAAATCCTTCTTTTTTAAGAGTCCCCAGCGATATCAAGTTTCTTTTTAATCCATGAATATACATGACGCTGTGTAACACAAAACTTGACCCATCTTTTAGTTGTATCTTCACTTTTCCAATACCTCTGATCTTACACTCCTTGTTGTCACCCAACTGTACACTGCCCCCATCGCATTTCAGAAAATCAAAAAATATATCTAACATGGGTGTCATGTGGTATGAACATCCTGAATCCATGATCCAATCTAGCAAAGCCTGGGCCTGTGCGCTCATCACCATCATCACCTCATAATCGTCATAAGTCGAACCACTAGAGTTTGGTTGCTCATCTTTCTTGGCGTAACCTGTTGACTTCTTGCGATTATTCTTCGGACAGTTTCTCTTCAAGTGATCCTTAGATTGGCAAATATAGCACTTGAGTCTTCCACCTCGAGACTTTGATCTTGACTTTCCCCTTGACTGACGTGAATCCCTACGATCAGTTCTTCCCCTCACATATAACCCTTCACCATCATCCCCCTTCGCCTTAGACCTTTCTTTGATTTCCTTTGAATTTAGTGTGGCCATCACGTCCTCCAAAGTCAAAGCTTCTCGTCCATAGAGCAAGGTATCCACAAAGTGTTCGTATGATGCTGGTAAAGAAGTGAGTAATAATAAAGCAAGATCTTCATCCTCGAATTTTACCTCAATATTTGCTAAATCAAGAACGATTTTGTTGAACTCATCTATATGCTCGGAAATCTTTCGTCCAGCCGGCATGTAGAATGTATACAACTTCTTCTTCAGGTACAACTTGTTGGCCAATGACTTTGTCATATACAAAGTCTCGAGCTTTGACCAAACCCCCGCTGCAGTCGTCTCCCCGGTAACCTCTCTCAGAACCTTGTTACCTAAACACAAAATCACGACACTGTGAGCTTTCTTGTTTAGCTCAGTTTTCGCTTGAGCTTTCATATCCTCGGGTAAAACCTCCAGAGCTGCTTCACATCCATGTTGAATTAATAGAGCACGCATCTTGATTCTTCATAACCTGAAATCACCAGTTCCATCGAATTTTTCGATGTCAAACTTGGCTCCCGTCATTCTTTTATCCCTTTGTTGATCGACTAAACCTTGCGATATACCCTCACAAAAATCGAAACCTCAACAAAGTCCCTTGTGCAAAAAACCCTTCAAATTATTTATTCCTTTATTGAATAATAATAATGATATATCTACCTTATTATTATTATTTTCCAATAATAATAATAATATATAATAACTTTACTTTCCCACTAAGGTTAATATATTATTATTTAAATAATTTGAATGAAACCTGGTATGCTTCTTCTTCCTGTTGTTGACGTGAAAACAGAAAACCGAAACAACCTGTAAACTCTTGTCGATCTTCAGTTTATGGAAAAACCAACACACTTGAACTTTCTTTAACTTGTGGCGATAACCCGACCCCTCGAAAATCCAAGAACCTTTGAAGTCTTCTCGGTCGCAAAACCCGGACTCGAAAACGATCTTCAAATAACCCTTAACTGTTGACCCTAACCTGCTGCACCTTCTCGTTGTCGTTGAACCTGGTAGCCCAAGCAGAAAACAACCTCTCTACTCCTTCCAGAAAATGACCACGATCAACAGAGACCTTTAACGACTTCGAACCTAGTATCGAAAAACCTTCGAACCAAGGCTCTTGATACCACTTGTAGGTTTTGATAGCCTACAACCTCGATACTAGAACGGATAACCTCGATGTCGAATAAAGAACACACCCCTAGCAGATAATATGGATCGACAGAAAAGAAAGAAAAAGAGCACAAGATAATAAACCCTAATCGAATGATTAGTATTGAAAGAATGATATTTTTTAATCCCCTCCCCCCACCTCCTTTTATAGAGATGAGGGGGGGAGAACAAACCCTAAAACACATGGGCTAGACTTGGGACACAAGTTAACCCACGAAAACTTAACACTTGACTACCCTAGACTTTTGCTAAAATAAAGACTAAACTCAACAGGAAGTGGTGGTTGTGTTTGATGGTCACGGTAGAATGTTGGCTGATTCATAGCATAGGAATGTAACGAGTAATTTTCAGCATGCTGACTTGTAGGATTCTTCATTGTTGTTTTAGATTTCAACATCTTTCTGCTTAAGAACAAGTATAAAGTTAGCATATGCATACTTCTAGAGCATCCTTTGGATGCATTTTATAAATGTTAATATTACATTAACATCAAAAGTTAAAGCCACTTAGATTAAAATATAGAGGCCCAAAGGTGTGAAAAAATCTCTTTTAAGTCATGATTCATAAGCCATAGACCAAAGAATGTTAATCAAGAATGATTTCATTCCTTGATTCCTATTCAATTAATCCAAATTTGCAGACTGCAATAACATATAAAATATCGAGTTACAAGCTAGTTCTCAAGTTTAGAATAGGCAAGGGTCTAGGGTTTTGCAAATACAGATTCAACTCCTCACTGTTCGTCATCTTACAATATACTAGTACCCTTTTATCATCTAAATTCAACATACTCATTGTAGTTTATTTTGCTGAACAGCATAAAGAACTTATACTGACAATGATACCAGCATAAGTTCAAACAAAGTACAAGCAAACACAGTAAAAGCCTAGGACAGACAACAAATGTACTAGGAAATACGAGACCCCCAATGACGTGAGGCAATAACCAGAGCTATGTCAATACTATGGTTTAATTGCTCAATAGCAGCGCCACTAAGACATGTGATATCTAATTTATAACAGTAATAAACACAACGATATGCAGCATATCCTGAAGACAATAATCCATTCTATCTCATCGACGTCTACAGGTATCTTGGATCTTACAGCTACATAACTAAAGACCTTTGAATATTGATTACCCAAATATACTATCTGGATTAACTCCCTGTATACCATACTTACATTGAAATCAAGATGGCCTCATACACTCAACCATGCAATCTCTTATTTCGACTGGCAGAGTCTGGACACTCAACGTATACTTCATCTCCATACAGGGTATACAGGGAGTTAAAACAAACACAAGAATCAATGCACAATAGCCGGAGACAGACCTTGATAGCTACGACCACAACTAAAAAAATATATTAAAAGAATCAATACACATGTATTGCCTCTGTAGTTGAAAGAGACACCACGTGTTGTAGCGTTGCCTTTTAGCTTACAACACATCCTTATACTAAAAATGTGTAACCCGTGATAGACCTACCTTTATCCGGATCATTAGCGTAGTCTGAATCAACAAAACCTCTTACGTCCACATGGTTGCCATGATTTGTCCCATACACCAAACCCACATTTGTAGTACCCTGCAAATATTTCAAATCCACTTCACTGCTTCCCAATGATTTTTACCTGGATTCGCCAAATATCTGCTAACTACACTTACCGCATACTCTATGTCTGGCCACGTGCACACCATCAAGTATATTAAACTCCCAACCGCATTTGCATATGGCACCTTACTCATCCTTTCAACATCACAATCCTTAACCGAACAATCCTTTAACGACAGCTTGAAGTGCCCACTCAATGGCATCTTAACCGATTTCCCATGGTCTATTATAAAATTATTCAAAATCTTAGAAATGTACCCGGATTGTGACACCCTCAAAATCTTGCGACTCTAATCCCTGACGATCTCCATACCCAGAATCTTCTTTTGCTTCCCCGAGCTCCTTCATGTCGAACTCCTTTTTAAGCAAAGACTTGGTAGACCCAATCTACAAGCAATCAGCATATCGTCTACATATAATAATAGATAGATATACTCACCTGGTGCATAACTCCTGTAATATACGCAGCTGTCGTAACAGCTACACTTGAACCCGTTGCTCAGCATATACTCATCAAACCTCCTATACCATTGCCTAGGTGACTGCTTTAAACCATAAAGGGATTTCTTTAACAAACATACCTTGTTACCTTGTTCATATCCCGGTGGCTGCTTCATATAGATCACTTCTTCAAGATTTCCATTTAAAAATGCCGTCTTTACATCAAGATGCTCCAGCTCATAATCTTTACATGCAGTCAATGCAAGTATAACCTGAATAGATATGTGTCGAACTACCGGAGAAAATACTTCATTGTAATCAATACCTGCCCTCTGTGTGAATCCACGAGCCACCAACCTTGCCTTGTACCTAGGCTTTTGAACACCTTCAATCCCTTCCTTTATCTTGAACTGCCATATGCAGCTCACCAGCTTTTGCCTAGTTGGATGATCTACTAACTCCCAGGTCTTGTTCTTCCTCAGAGAATCCATCTCTTCTTTCATAGCAGCTTTCCACTTAGAACTTTTGCAGATACCCCGCAAATGATTTCGCAAAATCTTAACTTCACTGTAGTCCTAATGAGCTTTTACCTGAGATTCGGCCAAATATCTGCTAACTACAAACTTACCGCATAACTCTAGCCGCGGGCCACGTGCACTACATCAAGTACATTAAACTCCAACCCACTATCTTGCATTGGCACTCTTATCCTCATCCTTTCAACTCACAATCCTTAAGCCGACAAACCTTTGAACGACAAGCTTGAAGTGCCCATCAATGGCATTTCTTAACGTTTCCTGGTCTATCTATAAAATTATTCATAATCTTAGAAATGTACCGTGTGATTGTGACACCCCGCAAATCTTTGTCGACTCTAAGATATCCCTGACGATCTCAATACCCAGAATCTTCTTGTTGCTCCCCGAGCTCCTTCATGTCGAACTCCTTGTTAAGAAAGACTTGTAGACCCAGAATCTATAAGCAATCAGGATCATCGTCTACATTAATAATAGATGAGAATATGATCACCTGGTGCTATAACTCCTGTAATATTCGCAGTATCTATCGTAACAGCTACACTTGAACCCGTTGCTCAGCATCATACTCATCGCAAACCTCCTATACCATTGCTAGGTGACTTGCTTAAACCATAAAGGGATCTTGATTTAGACAAACATACCTTGTTACCTTGTTATATCCCGGTGGCCGCGCTTCATATAGATCACTTCTTCAAAGATTTACATTTAATAAATGCGCGTGTTTAACATCAAGATGCTCCAGTCTCATAATCGTTTACATGCAGTCAATGAAAGTAGTATAACCATGAATAGATATGTGTTCTGAACTACCGGAGCAAATACTTCATTGTAAGTCAATACATGCCCTTGTCGTGAATCCTACGCAGGCCATGCACCAACTCTTGGCCTTCTGTACTAGGCGCTTTGTGAACAACCTTCATCTTCGCCCTTCCGTGTAGTGAAACATGCCCTATAGCAGCTCCTCCAGCTGTAGTTGACCAGCTGGATGATCTACTAATTCCCAAGTCTTGTTCTTCCTCAGAGAATCCATTTCTTCTTCCATAGTAGCTTTCCACTTAGAACTATCTTCACAAGAAACTACCTCTTGGTATGTCAATGGTTCATGAGTATCTTCTTCCTCTGCTGCAGTAAATGCGTATCAGCCATATTACTTTCAATCTTTGAATACCCTTAAAGGTTTGCGTTCTTGTCCTAAATCGCTCTCTTAATCCAGAGTGGTTCCCAAGCTGTATATCTGTGAGATCCAGGTTGTGTCTGATCAGTTTCTGAGTTCCCCTTGCATCATTCGTATCACTATCCACATCTGCAACGCGCATCTATCTGATCATTCCTCAGGCGTTTTGATTATTGTAAGATTTATAGTTTCTCGCTCTCAACTGTAATTACCTCAACTATAGATTACAGTCCTGCTCCAGAA
This sequence comes from Tanacetum coccineum, assembly GCA_026074375.1. NCBI lineage: Eukaryota > Viridiplantae > Streptophyta > Magnoliopsida > Asterales > Asteraceae > Tanacetum > Tanacetum coccineum. The sequence continues at coordinate 96,201 of BQNB010002020.1, read as the reverse complement.
TCCTTCAACGTGAGTCTTTGTGACATGAGCACTTTCATTGTAAGACCACGTGCCCTCTCTTAATGATTGATTTGTATGTAACTTCTACCATCAATGCCTAGATATAGTCTGTACCCCTTCACACTCCCTCGGAGGAATGGGGACAAATGGAAACCCCTGTTCTAATTACTGAAGCATTCTTAATCGCTGTCACGGCCTGCAAGCTTACCCATGTTGTATCGTGTAGGATAAGCGAAATCAGACAAAAAATTCGCCTCAAGACATCGCTAATCAGTTGGAGTCCCGACCACATCTCCTATAGGTGTCTTTTTCCTCAATCGCGATGGTGGTATTGATAGATATGAGGGCGTACATGTTGCGTCTGCTCCTCAGAAGGTCTTGGGCAATCACTAGCATCGCGATATTAATAAATAGCTTTACCCTTAGTCCATGGAGAAGTTGTGGTTCATACGAGTATGCTGCTACCCCATTATGTTCGGCGGTCGTGCCCAGCTAACTGTTAAATGTATAGCAAGTCCACTCTCAATGCATAACGAAAGATCATTACTCTTTGGTTATTGAACTCAGGGAGTCATTATCCATCAGACACCAGCGTCTTAACATGCCTCCCAGTCTGATTCCGAACTCAACTGTATCGGATCGGTTAAACCAATTTGAAATATACCTTGTTAATGGAGGTTTGAGGGTACTCTTTGATGTTGTTGAAAACGTCAAAACTTATAACTAGACGGGGTCTTTGATGAATCAAGTATGTTAAGAAAAATATTGATTTAGTGACTGATTCCGAGCAAATAATACCAATTTTTAATCAACTCCCACTTGCATAATATTATCTTTTCACAAAATCCTATCTCAGATTAGAAAAGTTGTAAATATCATTATTTTCTCAAACATGTACACATGTGTGTTTAACGAGGTGATGTATGGTACAAGTAACACTAGTAAAGTGTTGATTACTTAATTATCTTGTTTATGGTCTCTATTTGTTGATCAAGCTATTAATGATGTTGCTACTTAGTATACACAGTTTCTTTGAATAAAGACTAAAGAGCATGGTGTGATCACTAGTCATGGTTCATTGGCTTGGTTTCGAGTCTCGCTTGAGCATTCTCCTGGTATGTGGTAAAGAGGTAAAATGGGGTTTGAACCATCATATGTAATACGTAAGTTATTTCTTACAAATAATAACAACAACACGCGTCACAGCAAGATATGTGAGAGGTGAGATGATACAAATAACAATGTGGATAACTATTGGTGTCTAGTCAGTCTAAGAACACAAAGTGTCACTAAAAAAATGGGTTTGTACACATTTTATTAGCAACATCATGACACATTAAAGTGTGAACAATTATATAGTTCACACATTACTCTTGTGTGAAGATAATGGGTGTTTAAAAAAAATTTGGGATGACCACACTTATTTTTGTGAATAAGCAAATAAACTCTTCACATTAATTAGTGTGACAATAATTAAAAAGTCCACACTAAAGAGTGTGAACAAACAAAAAAACTGCACTTTATAAAATGTGGAGTGTTATTGCAAAGTCCACACTTAAAAGTGTGAACAAAACTGAAAAAGTGCCCAAAATAAAAATTGATAACAAAGTAAAGTTCACACTAAAGAGTGGGAAAAAAATTAGGAAAGATCACACCTAAAAGTGTGACAAAATTATATATAGCATCTCACAATATCCAGATTTTCAAATTTTCACAAATTCTGAAATTCCAGATCGTGGGAAAAAAATTAGGAAAGATCACACCTAAAAGTGTGACAAAATTATATATAGCATCTCACAATATCCAGATTTTCAAATTTTCACAAATTCTGAAATTCCAGATTTTCAAAAAATTACAAATTTTCACAAATTCTAGATTTTCAATAAATTCTAAAAATTCCAGATTTTTAACAATATAAACTGAATTCAACTATATTAAAAGCTACATCCAATATTCATGTCTTTAAAAGCTACATCCGATATTAAAAGCTACATCATATAAACCAAATTCAGCTATATAAGCTACATCCAATTTGAAACTAAAAATTAGTCTTTAAAGATCGATATTAAATGTGCACAGCCTTCAAGCCTTCAAGCCTTCAAACCTTCAAACCTTCAAACCTGCAAACTAATGAATTCAAAGTATACAGGAGTAGGTTCAAAGTATAAATAGTTGGAATCAATGAAGTCTTTTCTATTACCTGCAACATAGAATTATATATGCATACATGGTTAGTTACTTGCTCTGCCTAATTATAAGTTTTGATGTATACCAAGATAAACCATGAGGAGACAAGATGACACAAACAAATAATCGACACATAAATCCTAAGGATAGCCGACTAGTCCAATAACCTTCAAATGCCTAAAGTCGAGTGTAGTGGCACACACATTTGGCTAAGCTTATTTGAAGTGATTACCGTCTTAATGTCTTAATGAGTTCAAAACAGGACTTTCTGGACCGTTGGACATGCTTTCTGCTAAAGGATTCAACTTACTACTTATAAGCTAAAGGTCTACTGTACTAAAAGTCTCATTCTACCTCTTCCTAAGTTGAGGTATTCACTCACACCCCTGTTGTTAGAGCAAAAAAAATAGAAACACAGAATGGAAGTCGCCGGTTTTTTTGTTTTAATGCATTGTCGTTTTTGAGATTGTTACTTATTGGTTGCTATTTTCGGGCTCCTCCTTCTTTTGGCTCTAGTTGGAAAAAATACCTGTTTACCACGACTTTGTAGCACAGTTCTTTATTTCCCAATTGCTTTTATTATATGAAATTTTATCAAGTTTATGTCTTTACTAAAATACATCTAACTATTTATTGGGAAATGGCAAGTAGGTTTCAAGACAAACGAAAAGTATAGTAACGAAGCTATGACAAAACAACGGACAGTGTTTGGACAATTTACTAGACGACACTGGAAGTGAACAATGGTCTTTTTTTAGTGAATAAATGTGTTAATAGAGGCTAAAGAAAACGTCACCGGCCCGTCTATTGGTAAGTTAAACACCTAAGAATATTTAGTATATATACTCTGTTTTTAGGACGGCTCCAGTTTAACTTGATTTTATTTTTAATTTTCAGCTTTTTTGTATTCTAGCTAAATATAAATTATGGTTTCAGAGTTATTAAAGACTTTAGTTTTGTTATGAATAATCAGTATAATCACGTTTTGTATGAAATAATCAGTATTCACTTGATCTGTTATAATCTGATAAGGTTCACATTTAACATAAACATTAGGAAATACCACATCTTCATTCGATTTACAAGTATAAATATGCTTGTTGAAGTACTTGATCTGTACGATCTTCACGTGAAACAGAAAAAGAGCTGAAAAAAAAATATAAAATCAAGTTTAGAGCAATGTATAACAAGTGTAATCTAAAAAAAAGCATTGAGAGTCTGCATCACAAACTTGTTGTCTTTGATGTATAAGTAGCAAAATAATTCTCGAATGCATGGTTTTAAGCCTCACCAATAAAACTAGTCTTGTTTTCTTTCATCGTCGTTCATTTTCTATTTGTTTTAGAAAAATATAAATTCAAGTTTTAGAGCATGAATAACAAGTGGAATTAGCATTGTAGTGTTGCATCACATACTGGGGTTTGGTCTTTGTTGTACAAGCAGCAAAAAAATCTGGGAAGGTGGTAGCATGGTTTTACTGCTCACCAATAACCATGTCATGTTTTTTCCTTCGTGGTCTTTTTTTCATACTTTGTTTCTTTATTCTGTTTACTCTGCTACAGCAACTTTGTTCAACTTAAATCGATTTTCACTTGATACATAAATGAAGTTTCATTTCGTCTCAAAATCAAAAACTTAAATTTTGTTACTTGGGACTTTGGTTACTACCAACCCCGTTAGCCACATGTCTTCCATTCTTCTATAGGAGGCTAAGTTCTTGCATTACTTCCCCTGCAATTCACCTTTTCTCTGGAATCTCATTGTCTAAATTTCCAAACTCTAATAACTTGTTTGCAGAACTCCCACGCTTTTCGCTTTTGTATCTAGAAACAGGCATTCACGTGCATCTTAGTTTACGTTTTTATCTATTTATAAACCATAACTAAAGTAGTTAAAATTATTTACATACAACTAACACTATTGACTATCTTTCATGTATGACCCTAGGCTATTGGTACATGATCCATTTCAGTATATTTCCATGTAATCAGGTTCTTTCGTCTTGTATTTCACTTTCTTTGCTTAAGATATTTAATATATAACCATCAAAAAGTAGCCCAGTACAAAAAGAAAAAGAAATAGGTTTAATTTTTATTCCTAAAATGATAGTTTACTTATATGCATCTTGTTTTTCCTAGCAAGGACTCATCCGCGCCAAGTTTATATAGTAGTGTGAATATGGACTGCGATTCTCTTGCTTTATTTTCCCGTTGTGCTAAAAGTTGCTGGTTGAGATTCAATTATTTTGAAAACACTTGTTTGTTTAATCGTAAGTAAGCTACACAGAAAACACAAACTGATATAAACAGATTTGTAGTGTACCTTTGTTTTAGGTTGCTATGAGATGAGCCTCTATAGATTTCCCATTGTGTGATCAACAAAGTAGTGTGTGGTGTTTTCTACTAAGTCGAGTGTTTGCATAAAATATCGTCATCGGTTTAATACTGCATATCTCCCTTCAAAGTATATTAGCTTCATTTTAGTCTTTTGGCAGCTAACGATAAGAAAACTCTTTTTTGATCTTATGTTCTAAGGTCCTAAATTTCTCTTAAAATTGCGGAAAAAAAACAAAAAAGAAAAACAAACATCGTCTAAATCTTTACTTCGAGGAAAGTCAATTCTCTTGCACAAAAAAAAGCAATTAGAACAACAAGAACAAGTTACTCTAGTATTTATTTTATTGATATTGGTCTAAAGTATCATTTAAAGGTTGATTATATTAATCTAGTATAAAAAATTATTATAATGTTTACTTTTGATAAGAGAAAAAATCAACTAATAAAATAGTATTGTTATTTTATTTCACTTTTGGTAGTAATATAATGTTTAATTTTAATAAATGACACATTTTATGATTTGTAAATTTCACAATTTGTCCTTTTTGTAGATAAGGACTCAAAAAATTATATGAGGTCTTTTTTTTACTCAAGAATAGCATGAAAAACATAAATGTTTCCATTCTTGGTTTTACATTGGTAAGTAGAGTGGCTAGTGGATATTATCTGATTATTGCAATGACAAGGAGGTCATTGTTTTTTTGTGCCTCAATGTATTATGCTCCATGCCGTAAAAATCTTTGAAAAAATTATACATAAAATTGTGTGTTTGCAGTATTTTAGTAGTTTGTACTTTGTTTATTATGGGCGAAAAGAAATCAACTCAACTTTTAGGCGTTATTTCAAAGGTTTAAAATCAGGATATAATAAGACACTCAACCTACTGAACACTCTATCTATTGAACTCTCCTAACTGGGGCGGGTGCTTGGTGTTGCATTGTTAGGGATGTAGCCTTGCGTGTTATTTTTGGGATAGCAGATCTGGTGGGTGGGTGTGATGATATCGCGTGTGAGGCCAGGGGTGGAGGCCAATGAATTTTTTTTTTTTAGAATTGGTGACGTTCGCCCATGAGTGGTGGGCTGTTGTGGTTGATCGCAAGATGAGTTATTTAAGTATGAGGAGGTGATGACTGGGCCTGGGTGTTTTTGGATTATTTCTACTCAACCTACTTTCTATATCACCCGCTCAGTTTACATATCAGCAAAGATTTACGGAACACGCTTTTTGTCCTCGTGATCCACTACAAAAGGTATATATGGAGATGACAGTTTAAGAATAATAATTAGATGTGATTTGAGGACGCATTTTTAAAACCCATACCCACCAGCCAATCAGTTTCCTTAAACCCTTGTATCCTATGTGTAGGCCTCTAGCCTTACACCACCATACCCGGAGAAAGCATTGTTCTAATATCATTTGTTGCAACTCCTTATACCTTACAAGAAGAATAGTTGTCATAATAGTCATCTAATAATCCGCAAAATGCAAGCAGTAAACTGTACTTAGGGCTACTTAAGACTCTTTACTTAGACGGAAACCATAACAAATGCAGTCAGGGTACCACACATAGGTTTTAACTAAAAAACATTCTACAAGAAGCGGTTTGACTCAGTATTGGAGATTTGCAATAAACTAATGTATGGACATGAATTTTTGTTTTGCAGAATATTTTTGTGGGTTTGATATAGGTCTTGATAGTGTGCAAAAGAGTATTTGTGGCTTCCTATGTACAAGATTATCTCGACCCAGATTTGACACCAAAATAGGAGGACATAAAGATCTTCACTTGTAGATCAAGATACAAACAAAATAGCTAGCCGAAGTCCTTTAAGGATATGGATTATGAATAAATATGGATTAAACACACCTATCATCAAAAAAGCATAGCTTTCAACCCAAACTAGAATTTTAGGGACCCACACCAATGTAAAGATAAGCTTATCGACCAATGCCTACAAAGCCTATGGATACGGCCACCTATTCTATTTTAATTATGACTTAATTAAATTACTTATTTTGCGGGGTCCAGGGGCCGAAACGAAAACTGAACCGAAAGACGAGTTTATAGGATAAGTATGCATTCAATTTCTCAATCATTTTTTTCCCCCCTATAGAAATAAAAAAATCACTCCAAAACCCTTATCCATTTAATTTCAACCTAAGAATAATTATGCTTTCAAATCAATCATTTTTATACCCTAATTTGGGCTTTATCCCTATAGGATAAGTATGCATTTCAAATAAATCATAATTTCCCTAATTTGGCTCCACGATTATTGCCTATATTTTATTTCATTTCCTTATATATTGAGACCCTCTTTCTTATATATAGAGGCTCCCTTTTGTATTAATTATCTTTTCTTGTGTTTTCAATACAAAAGGGAGCCTTTATATATAAGAAAGATTTAGAAAGAGGGGGTTCAATATATTAAGGAATGAAAAAAAATATATGAAAATAATACGATGGAGCACTAGATTAGAGATAATTTATGATTGATTGAATGTATAATTATCCTATAGGGATAAAGCCAAATTAGGGTGTTAATTATGATTGATTTGAGGTGCTTAATTATTTTTAGGGGTGATTTATGTGTTTGATTTGGTATGCATTGTATTCATATAGAGAGTTTATTTTCACAAGCTCATTTAGGCATAAAATGTGAAAGTAGTGGACCAAGCTTTGGCTATGAGAAACATTGGTTGACATTCTGGCCCCAAAATACATAACTAAAGCATCATTTGGATTTTCACAATTTGCATTATTTGTAATTCTCCATTAAACTTTGGCTTAGTATAATCAGTGATTTAGTAAGATTCCATTCATCATTCATAAGTTTAATTTAGATGGGCTTTAAATCCTTAGTATGTGGTTTTATAAATTAGCATGATTTTGAAATTGTATCATGTCTATCTATTTGGCAGCATGCTTTATACGAAGGATCTGTTAGGATGTGGCTACCTATTGCGTAAAGTAAAATCACATGTGCACCCTTTGCTTATATTTTTATTGAAATTGAGATATACTGATGCAGCACAAAAAGAATGGTCCTAAATTTAGAACAAAAAATGATAGTCAAGTTATTTACGTAGTTCCATTATATAGCTTTGAGACCACACAACGCTTTATGCATTTTTCTAGTTCTTTGCATCGATGGGGGCATAACTTGGGTTTCTTTCACATAATAGTTGGTCATGAATCGTGTGAATAAACCTGCTGCAGATTTGATGGGCTGATTGAGGTCATTGAAAGGAACCACAATCATTTCACCCTCGTTTAGCTGATACACTTCTTTTGTGGTCATTGTTTGTGTCCTAAGAAAGTTTCCATCCTTGATATATAAGATAAATTATACATTGGTCAGAAATATAACATAAGATACATAATATGTTAAGAACATGATCGTAGTAAAGTTTTACCTATAATCGCTGCCTTAAGCTCAACAACATCTCTTCATAATTTACTCATCAATTGCATCTTTGCACCGTCCATAGAATGGTGTTAAGGAAGACGAGTCTGATGCCACGTTGACGCGAAATCGCACTTGTTTTTTTTCACATGTAAGGTGTGAGAATGGTTGTTGCTGATGTTGAAAGAAGAATTTATTTTGTGCGACATAGTAGAAAAGATTTAGGTTCCAGAGGTGTGTGGAGGGAGGTTGGAGGATGATTGATTTGGTGCGGTGTAGTCGAGAGATTGACCATTTTACTTGCATATTCGATTGTTGTAGGATTAGCACACGTGATTTACCAATGGGCATATCGGATTGTCTAGTTTCTGCATATGAGGTTGCTTTGTAGTATTCCATATGTGTCTGAACTCGGGGGTTTTGTTGTATGTTTTGGTATCAGGTTAGATAATATTGTTTGTGATCAAATTAGGTGGAGGGAAGTGTACGGTTTTGTTTAATGTCAAGGTTAGATGTAGGATGATCTTGGGAGGAGGAAGTAACAGTTTTGTTTGATGTAACTGATAGAATGTTGGATGATCGTAGGAGGATGGAAGTAGTGGTGGTTTTGTTATATGGTCATGGTAGGAACGGTGGCTGATTTTTAGGGAGGGTGGAGGGATAGTGTGTGGTTTTATGTTTGATGGTTATTTACGGTATTAGCATGTTGGCTGATTCTGGGAGGGGGAACTGAAGTGTGGTTTTAATTGCCTCAACCTCGATACTTAAACGGATACCTTGATGTCGTATACAAGAAACACACCCCTAGCAGATTAATTTGGATCGACAGAAACGAAAAGAAGAGAGACAAAGATAAATAACCTAATCGAAATGTATTAGTATTGAAATAATGATGTTTTTTAATCCCTCCCCACCTCACTTTTGTATAGAGATAGGGGGGGAGGGCCACCAAAACCCTAAAAAACATGGGTTCTGAATTTGGGAAAACCACAAGAATGTTAAACCCTTGAACACTTAAAAACACTTGATACCCTGGACTTTTGCTAAAATAAAGACTAAACTCAACAGGAAGTGGTGGTTGTGTTTGATGGTCACGGTAGAATGTTGGCTGATTCGTTGCATAGGAATGTAACGAGTAATTTTCAGCATGCTGACTTGTAGGATTCTTCATTGTTGTTTTAGATTTCAACGTCTTTCTGCTTAAGAACAAGTGTAAAGTTAGCATATGCATACTTCTAGAGCATCCTTTGGATGCTTTTTATAAATGTTAATATTACATTAACATCAAAAGTTAAAGCCACTTAGATTAAAATATAGAGGCCCAAAGGTGTGAAAAAATCTCTTTTAAGTCATGATTCATAAGCCATAGACCAAAGAATGTTAATCAAGAATGATTTCATTCCTTGATTCCTATTCAATTAATCCAAATTTGCAGACTGCAATAACATATAAAATATCGAGTTACAAGCTAGTTCTCAAGTTTAAAATAGGCAAGGGTCTAGGGTTTTGCAAATACAGATTCAACTCCTCACTGTTCGTCATCTTACAATATACTAGTACCCTTTTTTCATCTAAATTCAACATACTCATTGTAGTTTATTTTGCTGAACAACGTAAAGAACTTATACTGACAATGATGATACTAGCATAAGCCAAGCAAGTACAAAGCAAATCACCAATAAAAGCCCTTAGGACAGGACAACAAATATGTACTAGGAATACTAGCCCCAATGACGTGAGGAATAACCAAAGCTTGTCTCATAATACTTGGTTTGTTTAATTGGTCAAATAGCAGCGCCACTACGACTGTGTTTCTAATTTATACAGTAATTAAAAAAAACAACCACACGATATGCAGGCTTATCCTGAGCTATAATCCATTCTATCTCATCGACGTCTACAGGTATCTTGGATCTTACAGCTACATAACTAAAGACCTTTGAATATTGATTACCCAACTATTACTATTCTGGTATTAACTCCACGTATACATCTTACATTGAAATCAAGATGGTCTCATACACTCAACCATGCAATCTCTTATTTCGATTGGCTGGACACTCAACGTATACTTCATCTCCATACAGGGTATACAGGGAGTTAAAACAAACAAAAGAATCAATGCACAATAGCCGGAGACAAACCTTGATAGCTACGACCACAACTAAAAAAATATATTAAAAGAATTAATACACATGTATTGCCTCTGTAGTTGAAAGAGACACCACGTGTTGTAGCGTTGCCTTTTAGCTTACAACAACTATCATATACTAAAAATGTGATAAACCCGTGATTGTTAGGACCACCTTTATGCTGATCATTAGCGTTGTTAGTCTTTTGTGTTTGATGATTATGAATCAACCAAAAACATCTTAAGTCACATGGTTGCCAATGAATATTGTCCCATACAACCAAACCCACATTTGTAGGACCATTGTCAAATTTTTTCAAAATCATTTAAACTGCTTACCAATGATTTGTACCTGGATTCGCCAAATATTGCAACTAACTTACCGCTATACTCTATGTCTAGCCCAGCACACCCATAAGTAATATTAAACTCCCAACCGCATTTGCATATGGCACCTTACTCATCCTTTTAACATCACAATCCTTAACCGAACAATCCTTCAACGACAGCTTGAAGTGCCCACTCAATGGCATCTTAACCGATTTCCTACTGTCTATTATAAAATTATTCAAAATCTTAGAAATGTACCCGGATTATGACACCTTCAGAATCTTGCGACTCTGATCCCTGACGATCTCCATACCAAGAATCTTCTTTTGCTTCCCCGAGCTCCTTCATGTCGAACTCCTTTTTAAGCAAAGACTTGGTTAGACATTAAAAGCAATGAGCATATCGTCTACATATAATAATAGATAGATATACTCACCTGGTGCATAACTCCTGTAATATACGCAGCTGTCGTAACTGTTACACTTGAACCCGTTGCTCAGCATATACTCAACAAACCTCCTATACCATTGCCTAGGTGACTGCTTCAAACCATAAAGGGATTTCTTTAACAAACATACCTTGTTACCTGAATAGATGTATGTCGAACTATCGGAGAAAATACTTCATTGTAATCAATACCTGCCCTCTGTGTGAATCTACGAGCCACCAACCTTGCCTTGTACCTAGGCTTTTGAACACCTTCAATCCCTTCCTTTATCCTGAATAGCCATATGCAGCTCACCACCTTTTGACCAGCTGGATGATCTACTAATTCCCAAGTCTTGTTCTTCCTCAAAGAATCCATCTCTTCTTCCATAGCAGCTTTTCACTTAGAACTGTCTTCACAAGCAACTGCCTCTTGGTATGTCAATGGTTCATGAGTATCTTCTTCCGCTGTTGCAGTAAATGAGTAAGCGGCCATAATACTTTCATCTTGAAACCTTAAAGGTTTCGTTCTTAACCTTCACTCTCTATCCTGAGCCAACTGATAATCTGTGAGATCCGGTGTCTGATCAGTTTCATGATCCCCTGCATCTTCATCATCACCATCTTCTTGATCTATCTGATCTTCCTCGGGCGTATGATTATTTAACCTTCATAGTTCCACCTCAACCTGTAATTCCTCAACATACTTATCACCTGCACCAGAATCCTTCAACGTGTTTTTGTACATGACACTTTCATTGAAGATCATGTTCCTTCTAGTGACTATTTTATGTGATTCACCATCAAGCCTATATAGTCTGTACCCCTTTTACCTTCGGAGATACCTAAAAGAATGATTTTATCGCTCATCAGCTAAGACTTACCTTGAATATCGTTGAAGATATGCAACACAGCCGAAAAATCCTCAACATCTCATAATCACTTGGATGTACCGGACCACATCTCCATAGGTGTATTTTTCTCTATCGCTCTCGATGGTGAGTGATGATAGATATGCGGCCGTACATGTTGCTTCTACCCAGAAGGTCTTGGGCAATCCAGACTGAATTAATAAATAGCGTACTTACCCTGAGAGTTATGTTCATCTTATCGCTACCCCATTCTGTTGCGGCGTCCCAGCAACTGTTAAATGTCTAGCAATCCCACTCTCAATGCATAACAACTCAAACTCTTGGTTATAGAACTCAAGACCATTATCCATCCACAGCTTCTTAACCATCCTCCCAGTCTGATTCTCTACTAATTGCTTCCACTCTTTGAACTTTCCAAATGCTTCGTGTTTGAACCTGAGGATATAAACCCATATCTTCCTGGAATAATCATCAACAATAGATAAGAACTACCTCTTACCTCCCAATGAGTTCCCTCGAGAAGAACCATAAGTCTGAATGAACATAGTCTATCACTCCCTGAGTAGTGTGCCTTCCTACACCAAAACTGGCTCGATGTGACTTTACCAGAACATAATTCTCACAAAAATCGATCTTACCTAGACTTTTCTTGCCAAACAGCCCTTGCTTTTCCAGCACCTGTAGTCCCGCCTCGCTCATATGTCCCGGTCTTTTATGCCAAACCTACGCAAAACTGTCTTTTTCTTTAACACTAGCATTAAGCTCACCTGCCATTGCATGGCCATCCAAGGAGTATACGCAATTATCCCTTTGTATTCCAGATAAAATAACCCTGGAACCATTAATCGCCTTGACTTTGCCCGACTGTAATTTTACGGTATATCCCTCTTTTTTAAGAGTTCCTAGCGATATCAAATTTCTTTTCAATTCAGGAATATACCTGACATTGTGTAACATAAAACTTGACCCATCTTTCAGTTGTACCCTCACCTTATCAATACTTTTGATCTTACACTCCCTATTGTCACCCAACTGTACACTGCCTCCATCGCATTTCAGAAAGTCAAAAAGTATATCTAATCTGGGTGTCATGTGGTATGAACATCCTGAATCCATGATCCAATCTAGCAGAGCCTGTGCGCTCATCACCATCATCACCTCAGAATCATCATAAGTCGAACCACTAGAGCTTGGTTGCTCATCTTTCTTGGTGTAACCTGTTGACTTCTTGTGATTATTCTTCGGACAGTTTCTCTTCAAGTGATCCTCAGATTGGCAAATATAGCACTTGAGTCTTCCACCTCGAGACTTTGATCTTGACTTTCCCCTTGACTGACGTGAATCCCTACGATCAGTTCTTCCCCTCACATATAACCCTTCACCATCATCCCCCTTCGCCTTAGACCTTTCTTTGATTTTCTTTGAATTTAGTGTGGCCATCACGTCCTCCAAAGTCAAAGCTTCCCGTCCATAGAGCAAGGTATCCACAAAGTGTTCGTATGATGCTGGTAAAGAAGTGAGTAATAATAAAGCAAGATCTTCATCCTCAAATTTTACCTCAATATTTGCTAAATCAAGAACGATTTTGTTGAACTCATCTATATGCTCGGAAATCTTTCCTCCAACTGGCATACAGAATGTATACAACTTCTTCTTCAGGTACAACTTGTTGGCCAATGACTTTGTCATATACAAAGTCTCGAGCTTTGACCAAACCCCCGCTGCAGTCGTCTCCCCGGTAACCTCTCTCAGAACCTTGTTACCTAAACACAAAATCACGACACTGTGAGCTTTCTTGTTTAGCTCAGTTTTCGCTTGAGCTTTCATATCCTCGGGTAAAACCTCCACTTCACATCCATGTTGAATTAATAGAGCACGCATCTTGATTCTTCATAACCTGAAATCACCAGTTCCATCGAATTTTTCGATGTCAAACTTGGCTCCCGTCATTCTTTTATCCCTTTGTTGATCGACTAAACCTTGCGATATACCCTCACAAAAATCGAAACCTCAACAAAGTCCCTTGTGCAAAAAACCCTTCAAATTATTTATTCCTTTATTGAATAATAATAATGATATATCTACCTTATTATTATTATTTTCCAATAATAATAATAATATATAATAACTTTACTTTCCCACTAAGGTTAATATATTATTATTTAAATAATTTGAATGAAACCTGGTATGCTTCTTCTTCCTGTTGTTGACGTGAAAACAGAAAACCGAAACAACCTGTAAACTCTTGTCGATCTTCAGTTTATGGAAAAACCAACACACTTGAACTTTCTTTAACTTGTGGCGATAACCCGACCCCTCGAAAATCCAAGAACCTTTGAAGTCTTCTCGGTCGCAAAACCCGGACTCGAAAACGATCTTCAAATAACCCTTAACTGTTGACCCTAACCTGCTGCACCTTCTCGTTGTCGTTGAACCTGGTAGCCCAAGCAGAAAACAACATCTCTACTCCTTCCAGAAAATGACCACGATCAACAGAGACCTTTAACGACTTCGAACCTAATATCGAAAAACCTTTGAACCAAGGCTCTTGATACCACTTGTAGGTTTTGATAGCCTACAACCTCGATACTAGAACGGAAAACCTCGATGTCGAATAAAGAACACACCCCTAGCAGATAATATGGATCGACAGAAAAGAAAGAAAAAGAGCACAAGATAATAAACCCTAATCGAATGATTAGTATTGAAAGAATGATATTTTTTAATCCCCTCCCCCCTCACCTCCTTTTATAGAGATGAGGGGGGGAGAACAAACCCTAAAACACATGGGCTGGACTTGGGACACAAGTTAACCCACGAAAACTTAACACTTGACTACCCTAGACTTTTGCTAAAATAAAGACTAAACTCAACAATTTCCACTTTATGCTTTATATTAGCCTACTCCAACATTCAGCAACTCCAAGCAATGTTGAAACTTGAGTCCAGGTACCACCTTCGTCAAGGCATCCGCAGCATTGTGTGCAGTACCCACATTCAGAACTTTAACCGTCTTTGTTTCCAAGACCTCTCTGATAAAGTGATAACGCACATTGATGTGCTTAGTCCTTTCATGAAAAACATGAATTACATTAACATCAAAAGTTAAAGCCACTTAGATTAAAATATAGAGGCCCAAAGGAGTGAAAAAATCTCTTTTAAGTCATGATTCATAAGCCATAGACCAAAGAATGTTAATCAAGAATGATTTCATTACTTGATTCCTATTCAATTAATCCAAATTTGCAGACTGCAATAACATATAAAATATCGAGTTACAAGCTAGTTCTCAAGTTTAGAATAGGCAAGGGTCCAGGGTTTTGCAAATACAGATTCAACTCCTCACTGTTCGTCATCTTACAATATACTAGTACCCTTTTTTCATTTAATTTCAACATACTCATTGTAGTTTATTTTGTTGAACAGCATAAAGAACTTATACTGACAATGATACCAGCCAAAGCTCAAACCAAGTACAAGCAAACACGGTAAAAGCCTAGGACAGACAACAAATGTACTTGGAAATACTAGACCCCCAATGACGTGAGGCAATAACCAGAGCTATGTCAATACTATGGTTTAATTGCTCAATAGCAGCGCCACTAAGACATGTGATATCTAATTTATAACAGTAATAAACACAACGATATGCAGCATATCCTGAAGACAATAATCCATTCTATCTCATCGACGTCTGCAGGTATCTTGGATCTTACAGCTACATAACTAAAGACCTTTGAATATTGATTACCCAAATATACTATCTGGATTAACTCCCTGTATACCATACTTACATTAAAATCAAGATGGCCTCATACACTCAACCATGCAATCTCTTATTTCGACTGGCAGAGTCTGGACACTCAACGTATACTTCATCTCCATACAGGGTATACAGGGAGTTAAAACGAACACAAGAATCAATGCACAATAGCCGGAGACAGACCTTGATAGCTACGACCACAACTAAAAAAATATATTAAAAGAATCAATGCACATGTATTGCTGAGTTACTGTGTTTCTGTCATGATCATGATCCATGCATATTGCAGCACTCATCATGTAATAAGAAATGTGTACTATAGGGACGCGCTATAAACACCACTTGTGGTTCCATAGTGGTTAGAAAAATGTTAGTTAGTGGGTACCTTTTTAACAGCGGCAGAACTTGTAGTAAAAAAATAAAATCGCGTTCCTTTCTCCACCTGCAACAAACACAAGAAAATGACACAAAAATAACTTACCTACTGACAATAAATAAATGGCATGTCTCCAACTCTTAGGTCTGTATAAGGAGCATAGTTAAACAATCCCCCTAAATTACACTAAAAATCAGCAAAGTTAAATAACCAAACACTGACTGCATCATATTTTCAGCAAAAACTAATAGTCTGCAAGAGTTCATATCAATAACTATTACAATCAGAAACGAAAGAATGTTAATAACATTTAGTTTCTTACAAACCCTTGACACGAAGTCACAAAACACTACAGAAACCAACTTTGTGTTAATGGTGTTATTCATCATCTTCTATTTCGATGTCCTTCCTATGCCAACTTGGTGCCTCATTAACATCATAAAGTGTTGGAAGATTATAAGGCATGCATTGGGTATAAGACTCATCATCATCTCTAATTACTTTGTTCCCCATGTTAAACATATCTCTTGCCAACACTACAATTACATGTCACCATCCAACATCTTTTAAATCATCTATGTAGAAAACTTGTCTCGCTTGAGATGAGATTATAAAATGATCATCTTGCAATCTTACACCCATGTGTATTAAAGGCCTAGAAAAGTTAACAAGTGGACATCCATATCTATCTTTCTTTAGCCCTCTTGAAGGTCGAATGTCAACCCAATCACAATGGAAAAGCACAACTTTGTATCCACCGAAATATTCTAGCTCGATAATGTTGGAAAGTTTCCCATAGTAATTTCCTCCCTCAACTTCCACAATAACTCCTGAATTTTGGGTCTTTTTAAACTCTTCACGTCTTCTAGTAAGAAATCTATAACCATTCGTGATGATGCCCTTATTTGTTTAGCAGTAGTTCTAGGGCCACTAGCAATGGACACAACTTCATAAAATTTGATCTTTTCTAAAAAAGGAACCTATAGTTTTTAATACACTTGTTAGTTAATGCGCACAGAAGATGAAAGAACTAATATGATTACTACAGAGATTTTGTAACAATGTGAGTATAAACAAAATATTGCCACGCCCCCCTATAACTTATAACTTACAACTCTACTAAACAATAATCTCTTTCATCACTCAAGTTATAAGACACACCTCTAGGCTCTACAATGTTTTTATTTTATTTTTCATTTTCTTTATTACAAATAATTTTCATTTTATAAATTTTATACATTAAAAAGACTAACGTTGTAAACATAATAGAGACTAAATGTTTAAAAAAAACACTTAGGGACTTACATGGCCAAAAGTGAAAAAAAGTCATAATTATCCTGCCAAAACTTGCAATACCAAAAAAAGAAGTCAAACTTTCCCCATACAAAAAAAGAAGTCAAACATAAACCTTGATTAAGAGGTTAAAAAAAGAGGAAAATGCCTATGGCTTAGTTAGTGCCTATGACGCGAGGCTCTACGACGCCAAATGAGGTATCGTGTGGAGTCATCGGGTCGCCCCATAGAGCCATAACCTGCCCTATGACACTGTACCCAACTCTAAAATATTTTAACCCTTTTTTGCAACACTTTCAAAATTAGCCAATTTGACCCTCGTAAATTTTAAATGTTACAAACTAGTTCAACAATCTCATAATTGGTTGGAACACTGCAATTGACCATCAATCACGAAGCCCATGTTAGTCAATGTAATTTATGATTGTCAAAGTTTCTAGTCAAAGTAATTTATTATAGTCAAAGTTATTAGTCAAGTCATTTATGTTAGTCAAATTCATTTAATATGGATTCTAGAATACTCCATATACTCCTATATATTGTATCATTGTTATGAGAAATGCAAGACACAAATTATATCTCTAAACCCTTTCTTACATTGTTAGTCAATGTAATTTATGATTGTCAAAGTTTCTAGTCAAAGTAATTTAT
The DNA here is from genome assembly GCA_026074375.1 of Tanacetum coccineum. NCBI lineage: Eukaryota > Viridiplantae > Streptophyta > Magnoliopsida > Asterales > Asteraceae > Tanacetum > Tanacetum coccineum. The sequence continues at coordinate 78,428 of BQNB010002020.1, read as the reverse complement.
TATAGTCAAAGTTATTAGTCAAGTCATTTATGTTAGTCAAATTCATTTAATATGGATTCTAGAATACTCCATATACTCCTATATTTTGTATCATTGTTATGAGAAATGCAAGACACAAATTATATCTCTAAACCCTTTCTTACAGCCAATGGCCCGGCCCAAAGTTTATATCTATATCTATACGAAAAGACAAAAAAAAACAAACATCCTAAAAATCCCTAAAATTAGACGTTCGAAGAAAGAAAAGATGTCTGACCATATACCTTTCGAAATCCAGTCAGAAATCATTAAAAACCTTCCTGTCAAATCACTACTTCAATTCCGGTGCGTTTCAAAACAATGGAAGTCTCTTATCGATAGCTCGGAATTTATAAAAAACTGCCACATTAATCGCACAAACCCTCAGCATCATTTACTGGTAGAGACCAAGTTAGATTATGTCCGAACATATACCTCGATTATCGATGACACTACTTTCCCCCAACAAAAGTTTCCCCTAACTGCCCCCGAGTCCCTTAACTTATTAAGAATCACAAAAACACTCGGTTCTGCCAACGGGTTGTTATGTTTTTGCGGTTTTTATGGAGATTTGGTTTCAAAGATGGTTGTTATTTGGAATCCTAGTATTAGGAAATGTGTTAGTATTGTTATCCCTAATGTATTGACTTATCCACACGGACATACTCTACTTCGGTTTTGGGGTTCGCCGTTACTAGTTGACCTAAGCTTGTGAAGTTAATGTCAATAAATTAAAAACCCTTATTCAAGGGTGGTTGAGGTTTTTTCGTTAAGTACACGTATTTGGAAAACTGTATACAGGGGTACGCCTTTTAAATCGTACGATTTTAGTTGGGATCATGTTTCTATAGATGGGATTATTTATTGGCATACTGTTCGTTTTGATGAAAGATTATGGTCTAATTATATTATTTCATTTAATTTGAAGACGGAGAAGTTTGGTGAAGTGTCTCTTTCGGAGAGATTAGCACGTGCCTATAATTTGGTGGTGTCGAAGGTGAATGAGTCGCTTTGTTTGCTTGAGTATTATAATGAGGGTGAGACGTCGGTTTGTGGTGTGTGGACGAAGAAAGATGGTATTAATAAACCATTTACGAAGTATATATGTTTTAAGGTTCGAGGGTAAACTCTGTGTTCTATAGACTATTGGGGTTTAGGAACAATGGTGAAGTTGTATTGGAAATGGAGGATGTTAATGACAAAGGGTATGCGGTTGAACTTTATGAACCCTCGTCTGGACATATCAGTGGTGTTGGAATGAATGGAAATGCTACGTTCTCCGCAATGTCGTATATGGAAACACTAATTTTGCTTCATGAGTCAAATTCTATCATTCACTGATAACGATGATGGTGCTATGCTTGCAGGTGTGGGTATAAATGGTAGTAATCAAAATTCAAATCTTTATTTTTCAGTGCTTTAATATATTGAAATAGTATACCACATACCATTTGACCGAATTGTGCCAGTTATGGAGTATATGTTGAAATGAGATTCAATTTATTAGATCACAAAACTTCCATAACTAAACCCTAAAAATCAGGGTTTCAAATCTTCTTTCATTATAACCGAAACTCTTCATTCTCAAAAAGAGATTTCTTTGTCTCCATATAATACGAATAGCCCTTAGCCTAATCTTTATCTAATTCTTCCCGCTTTTCAACTTCATCTGTTCTTCTTGATCACGCAAAAGGAATAACATCAGCAATATCATAAACAACCTGCATTGAGAAAACCCTAAAACTGGGTTTCGAGCTTCTCTTCTTTTCATATACTCAACCATCAAAATGAATCATCATTAGGCAGGCATAACCATCATACACCGAATAACAATGATCTAAAAACTATTATCCATGAGAAGTACCAGATCAAACCAAATTCCTTTTTATCAATGGAGATCGTTTAGAGTTTTTATCAAAGATCTAATGGTTGCGTTGTGAGAAGAACAATGAAAAACAGAATTAAAACCCTTCATCATGATGATGATCAGAATGACAATTGTATAATAACAATTTTATACCAAAGAATCCAGATCCATCACCAAAAAGATTACGTTACCGAATTAGAACAATTTACCGAAAAAGAAAACTCACACCTTCTTGTCTTCACAAATTCGATACATAAACCCCTTGTGATCCTAGATCGTGAGCCACCAGGCTCTGATACCAATTGATAAGATCGTTTTATAGCTCAAGATTGATTAGATGTTATATATCTAGGATGAACAATAACAATGATTGATAACACGCAGCGGAATAATAAAGAACACAATCAAAGTTATCACAAGGTTTTCTTTTATTGAACGTTTCCCTATTACCCCAACTATAATTTGGGGCTACACCAACTAACTATGGTGTACTATTCAACTCTCATCAGTCGACTATGCTATCTAACTATCTATACTCTCATTGGGAGAACTCTGGTCTTCTATGGATGGATGTCTAAACCATATGCCTGATAATCTCTTTATATAGAGAGATATCAAGGCTTACAACAGAAGATAAAAGACGGACTTCCATTAACTAGTAACGAAGCCTTAGCAAAATCAGAAATACCTCTAATCCAAGTACACCAAGTCGAACCGAATCCAAAAGCCTCAAGGACGTCAAGCAAGAAGTCCCAACGAACCGAGTCATAAGCCTTAGCAAAATCAACTTTAAAAAACAACGCTTTCTTTTTCTTCCTTTTACACCAATCAAGCACTTCGTTAAGAATGAAAGGACCATCCAAGATCTGTCTTCCAGCAACAAACGCGGATTGAGTGTTAGACACAAGGCCTGCTATAACCATAGCCAAACGGCTTGCCAAAATCTTAGTGACGACCTTATAAATACACCCTATTAAACTAATAGGGCGATAATCGTTGACGAATTTTGCATCCAGGACTTTTGGGATTAGAGCAATAAAAGAAGAGTTACAACCCTTAGAGAACGAGCCCTGTTTAAAGAAATGCTCAACTGCTTCACAGAAATCCGGACCAATAACCTTCCAAAATTTTCTAAAGAATTCAAAAGTGAACCCGTCCGGGCCCGGTGACTTATTGACTCCACAATCCCACACAGCCAATCTAATCTCATCATGAGACACATGACGCTCTAAGTCGGCAACCTGATCTGTAGATAACCGATTCGGAAAGGAGAAACTGAGTTTCAATCTAGCCTTTGTGGGCTTATTAAAACGAGCTTCATAGTGATCTTTAAAAGCTTTCTTCACTAAGATAGGATCTGTGCACCACGTACCATCAACAAACACACCACGGATGGCTAGATTAGACCGTTTCTTGTTAATGATTCCATGAAAATACTTCGAGTTCTCGTCACCTTCAATCGCCCATCTGACTTTTGCTTTCTGGACGAAATCCATATCTTCCATCTCCTTTAGATCATTCAGGTTACTCATTAAGTCTTGTCGCCTAAAAATCAACGAATCAATAGGCCCATTTTGATCCAAACGTTTATCAATATCACGAAGCTCAGAAACAATGGAGTTCTTAGAACCTGCACTCTGAATTTTCTTATCGTTAACCCACAACCTGATAACTTTTTTGAGCTCTTGTAACTTCTTTTTAAACCGAATCATTTTATTATTGTCCGAATAAGCCAAGGCGCGCCAAGTCTGTTCCACCATATCATCAAAACCAACGAGTTTGAACCACGAATGATAGAACCTGAAAGGAATCGGTCCAAAGTCCACTTTAACTTCACATAACAAAATCGGACGATGGTCCGAAAGATGCCGGTCCAAACATAACGCCGAAATGGAGGGGAAAATAGTAAGAATACCATCCGAAACAAGGAACCTATCCAACTTACTCATTTTTTCCGCCGAAGGGTGTGACCAAGTAAACGTGTAACCCTCCATTTTAATATCCACTAAACCAGAAGAAGATATGAATTGATTAAAAAAGCTAGCGTTATTAACATTAAAACACGTACCTCGTCTTTCAACATTGGTACGCACTTCGTTATAGTCGCCCATTAAAATAGCCTCTCCATTCCAACGTCCCAACAAAATCAGTAAATATTCCCATAACACCCGTCTCAAAGAAGGTTGCTGCGGGGCGTAAATAGACACAACAAGAAGCTTAGTTTTACTAGGGATCCACGTCCCATAAATGGCTACAAACGAATCCGAGATCGTAACATAATCTTTCTTGAAAAAAGATTCCTCCCAAATACAAAGAATTCCACCAGAATTACCAGCCGCTTCACTAAACACGTAGTCATAATTCGAGTTACCCCACATAAATTTCACATCCATGTGAGACACCTTCTCCATCTTCGTTTCTTGAATTGCAATAAAATTAAGTTTATTATTATTAGATAACTCCTTTACCCACTCCTTTTTGGACTTGCTACCAAGCCCTTGAATATTTAAAGACATAAAATTCATCTAAAAACAGCCTCGTCTCCTTTGCTATTAATGATGGATTCGATATCTTTTTCACACCCCTCCATAGAATACCCCATAGCCCTACCCACACGAATCATCTCATCGAGCACTCCCAAAACAGATCCCCCTTTATTATTCCCACTTCCCCCAACAGAGTTAAACGAAACATCTTCATGGACCACTTGAGAATTGTTCATTACCTTAGCACTTATCGTTGGTGAAAACTCCTTATTCAATTCCTTGTCACTTGAATTCAAAGATCCCACTGGCGAGAACCCCGGGGGGTGTGACAAAGACGGACTCGGTTCCAAATTCTCCTCTACAGGCTTCTTTAGACCTAATAGATCATTAAGTCCAAACGGATCAGCAGAAATTTCCTTATCCACGTGTACACTGTGTTCCATTGACTGAGAAGATTTTTCCATAAAATCGGTTTCAGCAACTTCTTCATCTTCACTATTATTAAACTCACCCTCCTCTTTCTCATACGTGTTATACTTATTTTCTTTAGATCCTACTCCTTGAACAGATTCGTCTTCCGAGGAATAATCATGTTCCTTTATAGATTCAAAAGAAGGAGTCCAAGTAAATAGCTCTTTTGCGCGAACCATATACACTTTACCTTTAACAATAATTTTAAAAGATTCAAAAATGGACACCGGATGTTTAGTTAAAATGCATAGACGCTTACGTCCAAAGGAAGTCTCATACGAGTCTTCAATGTTCAGCACTTCTCCCCATTTGTTACCGATTTTATCAAACGATTTGCGAGACCAAGCATAAAGTGGGACTCCCTCAATATCTAACCACACTACTCGTTCATCACTGACAAAGTCCGGATTAACTTCCTGTATCACTTGAAACCAAGAATTGATCCCAACATGATTAACCAAATTTCTTTTCGTATCAGGTTTATCACATTCAAACATAACCCACAAGCCTCCAAGATAGGACAATGTAACATTCACGAATCCTTCGTCCACGAGAAAGGATTGTAACTTGGTAATGGAATCAAAGGACTTGACTCCCCCCATAGCACAATTAGAGAAATCCCTTTCCACAACACACTCCTCATCTAAGACCAGAGCAGGAGCAGATGACAACGAATTTCCAGGTTGGACCAATTGGTTGTGCCTTCCCATATGAAGACTCGTAATCAAGACCAGCCCTTGCCTGCAGCAAAAATGAAACGATAATAAGATTCACCGGTTGAACAATCATAATTATTGATGCCTCGCATATTCGACAAGTGGTTGTATACTTTGAATAATCACAAAGCATGGAATCGAAAGCAGAATATATTGCATATTTTAGTCCGTGATGAACAGACTAAAATGTACCATTTCAAAAAAAGAAAAATTAAAGAAAATAAACATGATGTCTTCACACCATCTCTGATTCAAAATAAAGGATAACGAATTTGAACGCCCAGGTCTGATTTTAGCCACCCAAGTCCTATTTTGACCTACTATAAACCCGGCTTTGACCATTCTGATTAATTTGGCCGATTAACAGTAAATCGCATCGAAAAACACCCGCCTAGCACCTAGTCATTACCTAGGCAGATTTTTACAGCACTATCATTTGACTTGGCATGCATGAATACAAAGTTTGAATTATGATCAAATGTCAAAAACGCCCCATAAAAAAAAGAAAAGGAAACAAATGTACCAACAAAATAACTATTACTAATGCAAAATCTGTAAATTAAGATTGTAAGGCAAACAAAAAAGCGTTGTTACAATTTATGTGATATAACAGAATGTCATGTTGCATTGTTTTGGTTACAAGTACATAACAATGCATTTTAAAGTAATTGTGAGTATAGATTTTAAAGATACATACCCTACGATCATGCTCCTCTGCGAAGTATTCTCTGTTCACGTCACTTTTTGGAATGGCATCATTCGAGTTAAAACTGAGCGTCGTGTCACGAACCTGAACTGGCAAACCATATACAAGATCCAGAAGACAGACTTGACAAACGTTTTTCAACTTGCTGCAAGTTTGGCAAATCTCACTTTTCTTGTATCTTGCATCACGACCAGTTGTCCACCTCAAGATTGTGAAGGGCCTGGTGCAGATCTTACACTCCTTATCATAATTTGCTTTTGTCTGCAAATACAATAGAAGTAATTTACTAGAATGTCCCGAAACAGCACGGATCTCATCAGGCATACATGTATTCATTTTCCCCGATAGCCAAATCGCATAATGGAAAGACAAAGATAAAAAGAGAATGAAAACAAAAGTGAACTTTTTCTATACATAAAAATAAGAACCTGATATACTGAATATGAACCAGAGCTAACATCGGCACCACTGAAACTAGTTAAGATCGGCTGGAAGTGTTTTTTGAGAAATGTTTAGCATCTGTCCAGCTTATGTCTGATATAATAAATTTGACTCATTGACGTTTCAATTTCGTTTTGCGTAAGATAAGATTTCCGGTGAAAAGGTTGCAGTGCACGAACCACGTTCAGGAACAACATAGTGAACCAATTTAACAAGCCAGAAGAAAAAAAAACATACCTTGAGCCAACTTCCGTCACATCTTCAGCTTGTTGGCTATTGTTACGACCTCTGGTGCTAACTCGATTATCCCTCCTTGACGGCATTCCTAAGTAACATGTAGATGAAAAGACAACAAATGTTAGTAGTTTTTTTTTTCCAAAAAAGGCTGTGCTAGCACATCCTAAAATACCAATACAAACAATTTATCAACAAAAAATGAGTAAATGTTAGTTTCAATTTAGACGATGCTAGTATATAGGACAGTTATAGAGAAAAACATCTAAAAACCATTAACAAATGCACAAAACAACACCAAAGTAGCAACTAATATATACCAAAATAACACCTTTAAGTTCGAGAAAATAGCTTTTACTAATGCCAAAACAGGCTAAAACATGGGCGAAACAGCAGCCGAAAAGGAGCAATACAGCAGCCAAACACAAACCATACAACAACTAGACAAAACGAAACAAAAACAACAACAAAATTAAGCTTTTCCCAAGCAAAAAACAACCAAAAATGATCACTAATTCGGTGTTTGCTTTACTAAAACAGTCACTAATTCCGTGCTTTCCTCACTAAAATGATCACTAAAGTCTACGAACATAATCACAATAAGTTAAAAATATTAAAATATGGAACAAGAATATACGAAGCCACGAAGGCAGTAGCCTTGTTTCTAGCGAAACTGACAATGACAAAACCAGAAAAATATCCCCAATCTCAGAATATAAGTTTTTTTCCTAATAAAGTAATACAAACTAACAATAACAAAATTTAATATATCTCAGGCAAAAACATGATTTAGAAAATTAAAATTGGAGTTAGGGCTATTACTTACCATATTCTAAGGTGAGCATTGATCAGATTTTACATAGTTGAAAAGTAAAAACTGAATAGTCAAATATTTTTGTAAAATTTAAAAGCCTTTACAAAGCAATTACGTTGGGTTTAAATTTTGTTGAGGGCAATACTAATAATCATACAATGATTATATGATTCAATTTCTCACACACCAACACAAACTTCACACACCTAGTGGACTCAATTCTTAACAAACTGACAAAGCATACTAATTAAACAAGGTTATACTAAGAATTTAAACTCGAAAAATAAAAGTTTACCTTTGAATTTTGAAGACAAAGTGAAACCCTAACTTCAATTTGAGGTTCAACTTCTGGACCCCAAACCGTTTTTGATTTTTGGCATTTAGATTAAATCAATTAAACCTAAACTTAAAGGTGGATGAAGATCGTGAAGCCTTGAATTTTGTAGCGCCAAAATCAGTATAATAGCAGGTTCTAATTATCCCTAAATTAATTGGCGGGTTATATTCCCCCCAATTTGGTGAGTTACAGGATATTGGAATATACAAAATGAGTCCTTGTGTTGTTTTTATACACTTTGTCATATTTTTTTAAGCTTAAGATATGTATGTATCTTTTAATAGGATCTATACCGGTGTGTAGTGACGAGATTTTATAATAGTGATATTGCGGTTAACTATTTCGTATAACTTTTGGAAATTCTCATTTGGAAAATCTTCATCATTATTTGAGACAGTGATGTAAAAATCGGCCTAGGCGGGGATTAACCGCCCGAATTTTCACTAATCGGTTTGGTCAAAATCGGTCAACATACCGATTAATCGGATTAAAATTTTTGTATATAAACAATTCAATCCGACTAATCCCCGCCTAACCGATTAATGGCTAGGCGGTACCCGGCCGCCCCGCTAACGCCTACCGATTTTTGCATCCTTGATTTGAAATGACAACAAAACCATACGGGTCATAGTTTAACGATTTGAAATTTAAATGTGTATCAGGATTAGGTCAAATATGTAAAGACATGTAAAGATTAAGTAATTTAAGGATATATTTTCTACGTGAGGGTTGGTAGTTATTCCAAATGTTATATTTTAGCTCGGTCTTGTCTTGTTTAAAAATATGTTTATGGAAAATTTACTCAATATTTGAGCATAAAGCTCACGCTTGAGCCTGTTTATATTCGCTGAATCACTATTAGCCCATGTATTGATTATTAGCCCATGTTAGCTATTTTATTGTGCAACACTTGTGATGTGTTTATATTTGATCATTAATAATACTTAAGCATGGAGATTTACCAATTCTATCATGATAATCAAAGTCTACCATAAACACTAACAAAAAAAACATGCCTAAAACCATAAAAGCTAGCATCTTCTGCACCATCTATACAACGGGTCATCCGTTACTTACATGTCGAGTTATTTATGACTGACCTTGTCTCGCTTAATTATTTTCTTGGCATCTCGACTCAGCGGACTTCGTCACGCATGTTTTTACTGCAGTCTAACAAGTTTGCCTCTATATGCATGATCCACGTGAGCCTCATCTTGCTGATTTGAAGTGGATTCTTCGCTATGTTCGCGTTACTCTTGATCATGGTCTTCAGTTGCGTATTTCTACTACCACTCAGCTCACTCCGTACACCGATGTTGATTGGGCAGGTTTCCAGTCACCTAACGATCTACTATTGGGTATTGTATTTTTCTTGGGGATAATTTACTCTCATGGTCCTCTAAACGATATGTTACTTTATCTTGTTCTGGTGTAGAGGCCGAATATCGGGGTTTCGCTAAATGTTGTCGATGCCTAGATTCGTAATCTTTTGCAAGAATCACATGCTCCTTTGCATAATACTATGTTTGTTTACTATGACAAAGTCAGTGTCATTTATCTTTTTACTAATTGTGATTATGTGGCTTTTGGGCAACTGTGTAGTTTTCACATTCTGTCTCGGTTTCTATATGCAGATATCTTCACGAGGGTAGTGCCCTATTTCTTGTGTTTTGTTTCAATAGCTCACAAAAGATATAAATGTATAGTAGACTTGAACTGAATAAAGTAAAGCAAGCCTACATTAATATGTCTAATATTGGTCACGGGCTCACGACGTCTATTGTTCACAAATGAGGATTGAGCTCAATTGTTTACGTATGATACGTAAAGCAAGGATTGATATGAGTTTGTGGTGTGAGATGAAACTAATTGTATGTTTGGTTTTCCTTGTATAGTAAGGACTCTGAAATAAGAGCATCTATCTAGAGTCAGAGTAACACTCACATACAATTAAGGTTTTTAGCTTTGGTGTTGTTTTTGTACTAGCTACAACTAGGGTGTCAAAAAATCCTACCCGACCCGGAACCAAACCTGATTAAGCCTATTTGTGTCGGGATACTCGGGTTAACCCGAGTAACCTGAATACTAAATAGGGTCGCGTACGAGTTGAAAATATTTGGCTAACTCGGGTCTGGGTCAATCTGATCGATCCTAATAAGGCTTTTTTATTTTTTCTAATATAACTTTTATAAATTATCTATTTTAACTAGTACAATAGGCAATTTTAGTACCATTTGACCCATATTCGGTTTGACCCGAACTCGAGTGGACCCAACCGGAATTGACATGAATCCGACTAACCCGAATTCAAATAGGTCCAAGTTCAGGTATGTTATTTTTTCCTTGTCCCAACTCCGACCCAACCCGACCCGAATTGAATAGGGTCGAGATACTCAGGTCAATCCGAGTAACCCGAATACTAAATATGGTCGGGTATTGGGTTGAAAATAGTTGGCTAACTCGGGTTCGGCTTGACCCGATCGACCCTAATAAGGGATTTTTATTATTTTTCTAATATAACTTTTACAAATTATCTTTTTTAACTAGTACAATAGGCAATTTTATTACCATTCGACCCATATTTGGTCTGACCCAAACTCGAGTGGACCCAACCCGAATTGACATGAATCCGACTAACCCGAATTCAAATAGGGTCGGGTTCATGTATGTTACTTTTTTCCTTGTACCGACTTTGACCGACCCGAATTGACCCGATTAATACGCCTAGCCACAACTACAAGTACAAAACTCTTGCACTTTGTTATCTATTTCAACTACTACGCTTGTTTACTCTGCCATGTTTGGTATATTTTGTGTTTAAATGGCATATTTGTGTTCAATCATAATAATACCTAGTCAAATAAGTGTCCTATAAAATTAAATCTAATAGGACCCATATACTAATTGTCATATTGGGTCATAATCTAATAAGACCAAACAAAAAAAGAGTCTCATAAATTAGATCTAATAGGACCCACATACTAAGTGTCATATTAGATTATAATCTAATAAGACCATACTGAAAAAGAGTCCTATAAAATGCAATATAATACGACCATTATATCAAATGTCCTATTAAGTTATATCATAATGAGACCATGTTAAAAAAGTGTCGTGTAAATCAACTTAATAGATTCCACTTATAAAGTGTCCTATAAAAAGCCATTATAATATGACTCAAAATTTAATTGGTCGTATAAAACGTTTTTAAGGACCCCCATTAAAAAAAGTGTCCTACATGAAGGTCCTAAAAGCCCCTTAAAGCGGGATTTAATATGAAAGACAAATTAAAGTAGCAGATGTTATTGAGGAAGGAGCGTGGAAATGGCAGCCTACTTGGATCCACGTTCATGTTCCTACCATTACGCCTAATGTTGAAGACATACTGTTTTGGCGAGATATAAATGGGAATTTGAAGGAGTTCTCGGTGAGTAGTGTGTGGGATGTAATTCGGCCAAGGAAGGTGGAGCTATCCTGGTTACGAGTCGTGTGGTACTCACAATGCATCCCGCTCCGTGCTTTCCTTCTTTGGCTTATTATGTTGAAAAAGCTTAAAACGCAAGATCTATTGAGGCAATGGGATGTTAGTCATGATAGTAACTTAAACCTGCTTCATTGTCCCTTGTGTAATACTCAACCGGATTCACATGAGCATCTTTTTTTCGAGTGTGGTTATTCTTCACAGCCATGGATGTACATGAGGAACTTTGCTTATATGGATAACATTCCTCCTAGTTAGTTTGGAAGGCACTGTTGGGATTTTAATAATCTAGGTAACCAAGTAACTACGAGTACGCAGCGGATTGGATCTAGTAATAGCATATAGGTTAACACATAATAAGAAGTAAATAGAAACGCGTACCTCTTAGCCAATTGATCTTGATAACGAATAAAGCGACTAAAACAATCGCCTCTACGGTTGCTCACACAACACGTCGAACAAGTACGCAACAATGCTAGTCGTAACTTCACGAGCTCAAAACACCAAGTGTATGCTTACCTAGTAGCTTGTACCGAAAATCCAACAACCCTTGTAGATGAACCGAAAATCCAACAACCAAACAAACACGTGTACTTGTTAATGGAGCTTTGGCGACACATGATCGAATTCCATAAAAGAATTAAATACCAATCGTCATGTATAACAAAAAGGAATAACAGTAACCATTATGATGTACATGGTTATTAGTTACATGCATAGAATGAAACTAGATATTCCATGAGGATTGCATGCGTAGGGACTAGCCAAATTGCATGCATAGGGTACTGTTATTATTTATTGTGTCGTCAGACTTAGAGAAGGATATACAGTATATAATTTTGTGGATCGAGTGAATTAAAAGGAGGAGAGGAATGAGGTGTTTATATAACACTTCAACCCTAGTTGTAGATAAACTAGGATACCCTTATAATTCTTATCACAATACAATACTTATTCCTTGTCTCTAAAATTTATCTCAAAACCTCCTTCTAGAAGCTATATGGGTTGGTCAACAAGTGACACCCACAAGGTTCGGGTTTTGTCAATTTTAGTCCCTTCGGTTCATATTTAAATATTCGTTGAGTTAGTTATAAAATATAACAGTAACTAACGGTTATTTAAATTATCAACGTGAAGCATATTAAAACCTTAATAATAAATAAATATATATTAAGTATTTAATAAACGTACTCTTCGTGTCTTAACGTGTGTGCCCCCAATAGGCTCACATATTCGTAATGTATTCGTGCTAGCCGACTACCATAACCCAACAGCTCCCACTTGGGAGTTGGAGTAGCACCTAACACTTATACCTATAATTGGCAAAGTCTAGCAACCCACACAATTATTTTTTCATTAGGAATATTATGAGATAAGAGTTTCAAAAATCATCTCAGCTATTTAATGGTTATAAATTTCTTGCTTTATAATCATCCCTTTGTTACAGATACCGTTAAACCATGGATATGGATCCTAAGTCATTCCATATAGTTTAACATTATGTTTCTCGTTATAGAAATAATTCAGATATACCAAATGTAATCAAGAATCATCTTGCATTACCCTTTGGGTGCGGCCACACAATTATCTGATTAAATCTGGAGAGGGCCCAATGGTATCTTTCTGCACATATCAAGTGGAGGAACAAATCCTTTATTGACTACAAGTGTTGTGGATGCTGCTTCACATACACTCCCAAAAATAGCCTTTATGACTACCATATTTCAGGATAGCGTTTGACTATAATCAAAGAGAGATATCCACACATACAGAACTTGCTTGCATCTCAAGTCTAAGGACAATTTTATAAACCATTTTCGACATTTTACTCATGACATGGATCCAAAAGTAAATGCTCGAAGGTTGGGGTATCCAATATGCATCCCTTGTGAATACATATGAGTTTGGTGGGAACACATCCATATATTCACAGAATATAACCAACACTCATATTTGCCTTACATAACAATATTCCCATATTGTTAACCGACAATGGACATATTTAGAATGATAAAAATCATTCAAGGATTAAACATGCAAATATAGGATAACATATATTATATGAATGAATGACAAATACCACGTATTTTTATTAATCAGAAAGTAAAAATTATCTTATAATCCCAATTATCCAAATACTAATTAAAACAGACATGCATAAGACTAATTAGTAAGTTGAAGTCTAATGTTTCCCATTCTCAACTCTTTCTTTACAAGAAAGCTAAATAGTCATCTGAGTAAACTTTTCGAATACTTGTTTCAAATTCATAAACTGTGAAAGATTTGAATAGTATGATGAGTGTCATATGTATATTTGCATACTATTGCAAGTATCAAAGTATGGAAATATGACAGTGCCTTTAATGGGGTATTTAAAGTCACCAACATACTTATCTCATGCAGTCATCTTTACAGTTTCTTAAAATGTAAAGTATCCTCATTCTTTAAAGTGTATTGCAACAATGCTTTTAACTGAGCATATCTAGTTAGTAGATTTATCATAAATGATGAAATCCTACTTCATCTAGAATGAATTATTCTCTGGCATCATGTGTACAAAAAACAACACTATGCCTTGTATAATTCATAAACATTTGTTTTAACAGTCTTCTAAATATTCAATTGATAATCTTATCTATCAGTACATCTTAAATACTCTCAATTAGATACTGTTGTTGTTAGCTCATCTTGCTCTCATGCAAGATTATCAACCAGTCTCATACACAATATAATAATATATACACATGACAAATCTTTAGTTATAAACACAAGGCTTCCATCCATGTATTAAATTATTTCAAGTGAAATATATCATTTAAGAATTGCCTCAATGATATATTGCATTGTGTTGGACTTAATTCACCGTATATGCTTATTATAATAAACTTTATTCCAAGGTCGATTGTTTTATTTCCTAAATTCCCAAGTGAAGTTTCATTCCAAACTCAAGGATTAACATCTAGCTTAGATGGAATGATACCTTCAATATGTTATACAATATATCAATTTTAAAGAAAAAAACACAGTGCCCCCACTTGATGTCAGGTGGTATGTGTTTAATTACACATACCTTTTACCTTTAAAAACAAGTTAAAATAACCAAAAACGGACTTAAAATGCCAAATATATGCTTGTTTTGCTAATTGTGTTGTGCAGAAACGGATATCTAAGAAAAGGACGAAAAACGAAGCCAAAACGACAAAACCGGACACGGAATGGAAAAGCGTGGAAAAGACAAAGTCAAGACAAAGCCCAAAGTGTCAAAAAGTCAACCAAAGTCAACCCCGACAAATCCAAAAGTCAAAAAGTGAAGAAAAATAAGTTTAGGGGCCAAACTTGCCAATCCCTAAACTTATTTAATGAAGAAATAAGAAGAAAATTCTCACAAGGGCCAAAACTGCCAAATGCCCAAAGTATATACCACAAGGGGTGTTTCTGCCAATAGCAAGAAGTTATAACTAACAAGGACTCAACTTGCAACACCCAATATAACCCTCAAGGGGTATTTTGCAATGTCCGATTCTTTATAACACAATGGGTCGTGTGGTGCAAACACACTTATAACCTTGGAGGACCATACTTGACAAAACCCCAAACCCTCACCCCAAATTTGAGTTACTGTATATCTTCTTAACCTATTCCCGCCAAATCCTACAACCCCACCTCCTGTCAATGTCATACCTCGTTGACCTCCCACAACACTCTAAAACCATCACCATAGCAAACCTCCCCCCCCCCCATATGGGTATGCCATGTTGGCAATCTAAAAACCCACCAAATCGATCAAGGGTTTAGCTTCAAGACCTTGGGCACCAAGATAAATGGATGGACGGGATTGCTTTGAGTTTTTACACTCTCACAACAAACACACAAGTCATTTGTGTGTCTACAAAGTAACACACCAAGAAGAAGACAAGAGAAGACCAAGTCCAAAACCCTAGCTCGTTTAAGCTATATAAAGCTTTGTAAGCCCTTGAGGCAAAGTAGTTTTTTTAGTTAGCCTTTTTTTTATGTAATTCAGTTTAGTTTTAACTCATTTCAACTTTGATGTACTTGCATTCTCCTTTTTTATAAAAATTCAGTTTAGCTTTTAACTTGTTGTTCAAATTCTTGTTTTCTTGAAGCTCTCTTTTAAGCTTAATATAAGTCTCTTCATAACCTGTTTTAAAATTTCTATACAAAAGTTTAAGGAAAATAAAAGAAAAGAAAAAAAATACGGGTTACTGTTTGATTAAGTGGATGAATGAGCAATTATGGATGGCTTATTGGGATTGCTTAGTTTAGCTTATTAAAAGCTAGGGTAGGAATTAGAGCTTATTTAGGTTGAACTTACTCTTGGTTTTGAGCAAAGAGTTAAGGTAAGCAATATTTTTATTTTTTAAGCTTATTTTCGGTTTTACTTATTAGCTTATTAAAGTGTTTTCTCTTGTTTTTTACTTTTTGTGATTATTGTTGCATGTTTGATAGTTAAATTCAAGAGTTTTAGCTTAATCAGCTTTATAAGTTTAAAATCAGTTTGAAATTTCTATTGGAGTGTTTGGTTTAAAGTCTAAAAATGGGGTCAAAACAAGAATGAATGGGTTGTAACCATTTGCTACTTTAGCTTGAGTTTTTAGTTGTTTGAATCTGTTTTCAAAGAGTTTTTTAAGTCCAAAGTTGTTTTTCAAAGTTTCTAAATCATTCTTTAAAACTTGTTGGATTTTAAAAGTAACCAAAGTGCTTATTGACTTAAGTCTTGTTTTCTTGAGTTTAGGTTCCAAATGAGTATCATTTGTGTGTTTATAAATGTTTTCAAAAGTGGTTTGGTCATTTGTTACTTATGTCCAAACTGAAACAAATTTGGTATCAATTTTGTTAAAGAGGAAAACCCTTTTTCAAAGTCAAAATTCAGAACGGTTTAGTTTATTTTTAGAAATTGAAATCTTGAATAGAAGCTCTTCATAAGCCTATGCTCAATTGTTGTAACTTTGTTTTTAGATTTGAGTCTATTTTGAACAGCTTATTTTAGCTGTCAATATATGCCACCTTTGTTTTCAGACTTAGGTACCCTGTTGCTAGACACTTTTCAAGCCCCCTTTTAGTTATTTGTCCATTAAGCCCTTAGATATTTTTACCTTTTTAGACTACCCCTATGTCCTACTATAAGCCCTAACAAGCTCAGCCCTTAGTTTGGCCCCTAGGTAGCTTATTTTTAAGCCTAAAGTAGGGGCTTGACCTGTTTTACTTAGCATAGTGTAGGAATTGCTTATTTTCTTTCTAGCTTATTAAGTGCTATTTAATTGATGAATTCGGTCTCTTACTTGCTTATTTGGTTTGTTTGTTGCTTAGACTGATCCTCGAAGCTAGTTTAGTCCTTTGCTTGCCTATTGATGTATAAGTAAAAAAGCCTCAACTCAACCACAGTTACTAACTATTAAGTTAGTATTGATGAAGGAATTACCGCATATTCCTGGCTTATGAGCTTTTTCATTTGCCTATTTTTGTTCCTAATAGTCCTTAATGATTGTGTGTTAAGTTGTGTGTGCTAATTTTCTTACTTGGCTTGCTTATTTTGTGTTAACAGTAAAAAACATCTAGCCTTTTAAGCCTAAAAGCTTAATTTAAGCTTCTGTCTAGTTTAAGCCCTTTTAAGCTTATTTAGTTGTAGATTTTAGCTCTTTAGTGCTTATTTAGGATAGGTTAGTTAATTCATTAAGCTTATTTGTCCAACCTCTAGCTTATTTGTCCAAACAGTCAAGAGACTTAGCCATTTTAAGCCTAAAAGCTTATTTAAGCTTCTGTCCAAGAAAAAGCCCTTTTTCAGCTTATTTATAAGCTTTTATAAATTCTTCCAGTTATGAAAAATGATAAGCTCAATGAGCTTATCAAAGTTGGCTAAAAAGTTTTCATAAAAAAAAAGAGAGGAGATAAGGGGAAACCCGGGTGAGCAAGACTCGAACCCGGGCCTCTACCCTCAATACACCTCTCTTTTATAAAGAGTCTTACCGCTGCGCCCTTGGGACTTCTTCGTAAGAGTCCCAAGAGGTTTTGTATTTACCCCTTTTTTGGCCCCTTTAAGCTATAAGCTGTTTCAGCTTAATTTCGGCTTATTTATAAGCCGAAATTTGGGTTTCTTATTTTTCGTAGGTTAGTATTAGTGTAAAGTAATTTTAGTAATTTTTTCAGAATTTTTAAAAACAGTTTAGTATTTTTTATAAAAAATACATTTTTTTTTTTTTAAATTTTTTTGTAGTTAAAAGTTTTTAAAATTTCATTAAAATACAAAAATTATCAAAAAAATATTTTTCTTTTTTAGAAAATTTTCTTTAGTCATATATTTCGTAGGAAAAATGCAAAAATTTTCGTAGGGTCATTTTTGTAACTTTTTGATTTTTAAAGAACGGGGCTCGGGTACGGTTTTTGTCTTGACTCGTTTTTGGGTCAAACGACCTCCGTTTTCAGTCTAGTCTTTTTCATTCTTCATTATTAGTCCCCTAGAGTAGTTTAGAAGTGAAAATTTCTTTGTAGGGTTAATTTTGAAGATTTTAGGTTTTTGACCCCTTGTTCGGGATTCGTGCTCTTGTTTTTCAGCTTAATTTCATAATTTTTAGGTTTTTCTTAATCGTTTTTATTTGTTATTGTTTAACTTAGCTTTCCACACTCTCAAATCATTTCTCTCATTCAAACTCCAATCTTCCGACTGTATCGATTCACCAGTCCAGCCTCGTTGGGGATAAACGACCCGGGAACATTCTATACTACTTCCCGGTTTTATTGATTATTATTGTTTTTTTTAGATTATATATATTATTATATATTTTATTATATATAGTTTAAAAGAAAGAAAAGATAACAATCAATTTTTGGCGCCGCTGCCGGGGAGGCTGTGATACCGTTTATCGTTCAGTTTGTCAAGAAGTGTTTGAATCTGTGAATATTATCATATAAAAAAAAACCAAAAAGTACAAAAATATTTTCATTTTCTTTTTAGTATAATTATCATTTGAAAAAAAAACCAAAAATATAAAAATATTGTCTTTAATTTACAATAAAAATTCACAAATTGGTAAAATACCAAAATATAATATTCTCAACTGAGGTATTATCATAATAACTTCCGGTGAACTTTTTGGTTCCCAGCTCGAACAAAAGATTTAAAAACTTGCCTTTTGTGTCACTTGCGAGGTACGGTTCACCTTTTAAAGGATAAACAACTCTAAGAAGGGGTATAAGGCGGAGTTGTTCTAGAACTACGACCCTAAAGGAAAAAGGTTTTTATTAGCTTCGCGTTTCCTATCCTCGGCTCCTTTGTGTGTTTTTCTTTTCGAAGAGTTATCCGAGAGCTTGTCGATTATTAGGTTTAAGTAGTCTCTTGTTGTCCGTTATTAAAATTAAAATTGTGAATTTTACTTTTGATAAAACAAAAAGAACCACAAAAAATTAGTGTTAATTTTCTCTTACTTATTTTATGCGAATCGTTCCCAAATCTCGCAATCTTCATAATCAACAACACCCAGGCCACTCTCCTGTTGTGAAACCATTTTTTCAATCTTGAAGAAACCTTAAAAAATCCCACCTCCCCTAGCTCCAATGGATATGATCAACGTACTATGCTCAGTTGCTTGAATCACCCACCGGGGTTACGAGGGATGCCTTCGTTGTGCCGAAATCTACGTGGCAACTTTGAGCACTTAAGCACGGTCTGCTATAAACCTCGTTTCAAAACAAAGCACATTCTTCGGACATGACAAAGGAAGATCTATGCCCAACATCTATATTTCAACAGATCACTTTACGATGAAGTTCCGAACGTCACCGAGTACGTCGGTAAGATTATGCTTTTCCATTTTCCCATTGAGGAGATGCCCGGATTTGGCTTGAAAAAGAACCCTCGACCGATTCAATGAATGGGATAATTTGTCTCAAAATTCATCAACAAATTTTCCTCCTTCCAAACACAAATCGTCGGATATAAAATAACGGAGATTTTCATACAAAGATTTGATGTGACGTTTTTTGAAGCATGGGATAGATTTATGAATATTCTTCGGGGCATGTCCACATCTGGATTTACTGAGGTGCATCAGCTCGATACATTTTTAATGCCTTGAACTCTATACGACCAAGAATTTTCTTGTTTAAATTCCGCTCGCGGGTGGCAACTTTTGACAAAATGCCTCGTGATTGGCCTAAGAATCATGAAAGCAAATCCAAAGTTCGTAATTAACCCTTACAAAACGGTTATTGCAAAGGGGAGTGCTAGCACTTCACCCCAGGGAATCTCTTCCGAGTGCTGATGTTGAAGATATGGTGAAAGCTTTACTTCTTGATAAGAAAAACAATCTCTTCGCTCCTACTTCTGTCAAAGCGGTTGAGGAAAGTTGTGTTACTAGCGGTGGTGCTCATTCCTACATCTAAACTTGGTCCAGCCTTTCTGGCATGTTTATAGAGTTAATATCCAAGAATATGTCTCTCAAGAGCGCCAGCTTAACTAAACCAAGGAAACAACGGTTATGAGCCCAGATTTCAAATCAAATTCGACCACCCGGTATTCTACCGTTCAAAACAATTCATGTGCAAAATCAGGAAACATCAGAATCGTTACAACAAAACCGAGGCGGAAATTTTCAATCAAGCTCCGCTGGGGGGGGGGGGGGGGTGTTACCAATCCCCGGTATCATCTAGGTAAAATCTATCGACCTCAGGTGTTCAAACCTCATGATTATCAAGCTCCCGCCTATCAAAGCTCCAGCCTAGATTCTAGGTTGGATCAAAGGAAGATTTCCATAGCTATGTAAAAGCTAATGATGCTGTAATGAGGAACATGCAAACTCAAGGTCAAAACATGCAGAATCAATTGAACAACTTGGCTACTTCAAATCAAAGACTTGAACGTATGCTAGGCAACTTCATCAAGATGAATACCGCCTCTACTTCGGGAACTCTTCCTAGTAACACCGTTACTAACCCGAAGGAGGATTTAAAGGGTATTACCACTCGAAGTGGTGTAGCTTACAAAGGACCCACGATTCATACTACTTCCTCTCCTAAAGTAGTAGAACGTGAACCCGAGGTCACAAAGGATACGGTGCCTCCTACTAATAACGGAAGCACCGAATACGTCCCACCTCCGGTTGTCCCTATTGTCCATATTGAATCAATCTCCGAGCCCGTAAATGCTCCAGTTAGTGCTTCAAGGCCTAACCAAAAAGCATCGATTCCATTTCCATCAAGAAGAAATGATGAAAGACGTCGTGAGAACAGCTAACGAACAAATTGAGAATTCTACGAATCTTTCGGAGATTTGAGTTTTGAATATTAGCTTTACGGATGCCTTGTTGCTTATGCCAAAATTTGCTGACTCTAAAAAACCTTAATCGGAACAAGGAAAAGTTGGGTGAAAATGGCTAGAGCCCTAATGAATGAGAATTGCTCAGCCCCCCCCCCCCCCCCACCCCTCATCCTAAACATAGTTACCGGAAAAAAACTTAGAGACTCCTGGCAGATTTCTCATTCCATGTGAATTTTATGGGATTAATACATGAACGCCTGGCCGATCTTGGTTGCAAGCATTAATATTATGCCATTATTCCGTTGGAGAATATCTCTCTTACCGAACTACCCCGACTTGCATGACGCTTGAATTAGGCGGGAACGTTCAATCTCTGAACAATCGGTATCGTCTGAAGATGTTTTGTAAAACGGTGGGTCAGTTACAATTTACTGCAGATTTCGTAATCGTCATTTGAGCCAGCCCCGAGTACCTCTAATCTGGGAGGAGTTTCTTAAAGACCGTCTGATTAAAAAACAAATATATCGGTATGTATACAGAAGGTGAGGACCCCTTCGTGTTGGCAGAGAGGCCATCTACATTTCAATCTGGACAAACTTCGAGATACACGGCTAATTTACAATATATCGACGGAAATACACGAATTGACGTCATTGATATGGCTTGTGAAGAATACTCTCAAGAAGTTCTTGGTTTCTCAAATGTGGTCTCGAGTGGCAATCCTACTCCTTACTATGATCCAATCGTCTCTACTGTTTCTCTAACCTTAACTCCATTCGGGGATAGTGATTTTCTCCTTTTCGAAGAAGCCGACTATTTTCTTGCTATAGAGGATGATCCAACTTCATCGGAAGTTGATCCAACATATTATGACCCTGATGGGGACATTCTTCTCCTCGAAGCAATTCTTAATAGTGATCCATCACCACCACCTCCCAATCAAGGAAATTATTTTCCAGAAACTCGAAAAGATCTTAAAATCTGTGAAGCAAACTCTTCAGTTAATGAGCCCCCTGAGGTTGAACTCAAGGACTTGCCATCGCATTTGGAATATGCATTTTTGGAGGGTGACGACAAGTTGCCCGTCATAATTGCAAAAGATCTAAAGAATGAGGAAAAGGCAGCTCTAATCGAGGTTCTTAAGTCCCACAAGCGAGCCATCGCTTGGAAACTTTCTGATATCAAGGGTATCAACCCAGAGTTTTGTACCCACAAAATTCTCATGGAAGAGGACTACGAACCGACGGTTCAGCATCAAAGACGGGTAAACCCAAAAATCCACGACGTCATCAAGAAAGAAGTTGAAAAGCTTCTTGACGCCGGATTAATTTATCCGATCTCTGACAGTCCATGGGTAAGCCCGGTGCATTATGTACCGAAGAAGGGTGGCATGACCGTCATAAAAAATGAGAAAATGTTCTTATAACGACTAAATTGGTCACAGGGTTGGTCGATGTGTGCATGACTATAGAAAGTTGAATAAGGCTAACCGAAAGGGACCCATTCTCCTCTTTCCCTTCATGGACCAAATGCTCGAAAGACTCACGGGAAACCAAATTCTATTGTTTCCTCGATGGCTTTTTGGGTTATTTCTAGATTCCAATTAGAACCGAAAGGGACCCATGATTAGACCAACCTTACTTGCCATACATTTTAGAACATTTGCGTAGCGTCGCATGAATTTTGTGGGCTATGCAATGCACCCGGCACGTTTTAACGATGTATGATGGCAATCTTCCACGACTGATAGAGGAAAATGATGGAAGTGTTTATTGGATGACTTTCTAGTCTTCGGGGATTCTTCTCTACATGCATATCCCATTTGGATACAAAATGTTAAACGGTGTGAGACACCAATTTGTCCTCAATTGGGAAAAAAGCCATTTCATGGTAAAAGAAGCATTGTTCTTTTAGACACAAAATCTCTAATTCAGGAATTAAGGTCGATCGAGCTAAAGTTGACATTAACCCCAAGCTCCCTCACCCGACTACTGTGAAAGGTGTCCGAAGTTTTCTTGGGCATGCCGGTTTTTACCGACGGTTCATACAAGACTTCTCAAAAATATCCCGCCCAATGACTCACCTGATTGAAAAAAAAGATCCATTTTTCTCGCAAGAAGAGTGTATCGAATCCTTTAATACACTTAAAGAAATTGACTGAGGCTCTGATTTTGATTGCTCCGACTGGGACTTGCCCTTCGAATAAAGTGTGATGCAGTGTTTTGCAATTGGGGAGTCCTTGGGCAACGAAAGATCAAGCATTTCCAAACAATTAACTATGCTAGCAAGACCATGACTGAAGCTCAAGCACACTACACTACGACCGAAAAAGAATTACTTGCCGTAGTGTATGCTTTTGAGAAATTTCGGTCATATCTTGTTTTGTCTAAGAGCATAGTGTATACCGACCATTCTGCTATAAAGTATCTCTTCGCTAAGAAAGATGCTAAGCCAAGACTGATGCGGTGGATCCTTTTGCTCCAATATTTGATTTTATCATCGAGACAAAAAAGGAGCAGAGAATCTGGCGTCCGATCTTCTTTCCAGACTTGAGAACATCATACAAACGATAAACTCGAGAAAAAGGACAATCACTAAAACATTTTCCTCTCGAAACTCTATGGATCGGTTGCTCTTCGTGTTGATAGTACCCCATGTTTGCAGAGCTTCGCAAACTTACATGCGGGGAATTGCATTTATCAAGGGAATGTCATCCCAACAGAAAAAACAAGTTTTTCAAGATGTCAAAACACTAACTTCTGGGATGACCCCTTCTTGTTCAAATTTGGGCGGATCAATGATACGGCGTGTGTGCACGGCAAAGAAGCTATCGACTTCGAAGCTATGCCACAATGGACCACGGGGGACATCATGTGCAAAATCTCACTGCCAAAAAGGTCTTTGATGCCTGATTTCTTTTGGCCTTTCACTATATAAAGATGCTCGAGTTGGTTAAAAATTGTGGACTCGTGCCAATCGACAAGTGGGGGAGAAATTTTTTACAAAGGGATGAGGATGCCTCAATACCTCTCCATCCAAGTTTGTGAAATCTTTGACGTTTGGGGTATAGACTTCATGGGACCCTTACCCATCTTATTAGCAGGCCAAAAAATACATACTTGTGGTGGTCGACTATCTGTCAAAAATGGGATTGAAGCAAAAAGCGCTCCACACCAACGATGCCACGTGTAGTTTGCAAATTTCTCTAAATCTCTCTTTGCCAGTATTTGGTGCGCTCCCCGTGCCATCATCAGTGATCGTGGGAACACTTTTGCTAATGACTAGTTTGCAAGGTCAATGCTTCTTTTAAATATAGAGTCACTCCTCGTCTCTCCACCCGAGTATACCCCCAAAAACAAGAGGGCAGGTTGAAGTATAGAATCGGGTTTAAAAAAGAGTTCTTGAAGGACAGTGGCCGAAAATTGTGATCTCTTGGTCGGACAAAAATGGATGACGCTCTCTGGTTCCTTCCGTACCAGCGTACAAAACACCCATCGGGTGTACCTCCGTACATGCTTGTATATGGAAAGTCATGTCATTACGATTGAGTGGAACATAAGCTTACTAGGCTTAAAAATGCAAACTTGATAGCAAAACTGCGGGTGATCAACGCAAAAGTTCTAACTCAATGAATTAAGTGAAAAGCGTGACAAGCCTATGAAAAATTCATTGATCTACAAAGAGAAAACTAAGAGGATTCATGACGCAAAGATCAAAAACCGCGTTTTTAACGTTGGTGATCAAGTCATCCTCTTTAACTCAAGATTGAAAATTTTCTCCGGCAAGTTGAAGTCCCGTTGGTCAGGACCCATTTACCCATGGATTCAAAATTTTTCCATAGGAGCACCGTTGAGTTATCCAAAAAACTCCGGGCCAAAAACTTCAAAGTTAAATGGTCATCGTTCAAGCACTACTTTGGAGGTGGATATCCCTGCTATGGATATCCGGACCTCAAACATTCCTAGGACACTAAATTCGGGGAATTGGGTCGTGCTTAGTGACCCTAAACAAGCGCTTCGTGGGAGGCACCCCATGCTTATCCTAGTTTCTCAATAGTAGTAGTATTCTAGCGTAGTAACGAATAAGTGTTTAGTTGTTGTGAGAGGCTTGCCTCTACCTTTTCCATATTTTGTGCTATATTGTCCAGGATGTCCCAGATTTTTGAAGCCTTTCGTGCTCGCAGTATTTGTCCTACGATCACAAGAGCTTCATAATCCTCAGCTTCATTTGGGAATCCTGATATCCTAATCTTATCGACTAACGTTTATCTTTAAGCATACTTCATAAACGGCTTAGGATTTACGTAGAAACCCTTCGTAAAACATTGAGGACAATGTTTCATTCTAGTATGGGGGGATCTTCGATTTGATTGTGCCTGCAGCCGTTGTTATCACGTAATCCCGTTTTTACCACCAAAATTTCAAAAAATGAAAAAATTTAAAAAATTTCAAAAATAAAATAAGTGTTTTGTCACAATTTTGACTTTCCTGCTGGGTAGAATAAGAGTAAATTTTGACTCGATCGAGCGTGTTGAGCTCTAGCTTGTTCCTTAACTTCTAGACTAAGCATTCGCGAATCCGCGAAGAACGAAAAATGATAGTGTTAAGTATGAGTTGGATGCTAAACAAGGATTATTTGGAAATCTTAAGAGCTCATGTGTGTAATTTGTCGCTTTTTCTCCCATAAGATTCTAACCTGATTAATATACGTGCTACTTTTGGAAATTAAACTTAAATCAATAATTTTTATGTAGTATATAGCAAAAACTTTAGACTTAGTTCAAATTTATACTTGAATTTTTCAAAAAGACGTTTTTCCAATTTAAGTTTCAAAAAAAAAAATATGATGAAAAAAAAAAATGCAAAAATATAATAAATATAAACTGTGGGTTGATAAAAGTTTGCTGTATCTTGCCGGCTCACAACCGATGTTACAGCCTTCTAAAGAAAACCCATAGTAAGAATAATAATCCGAGACTGATAAAAGTTTGCTGCATCTTGCCGGCTCACAACCGATGTTGCAGCCTTCTAAAAAGTCGAGGGTTACAAACTGCGTAAATAGTTAATATTAAGTGTGAATAAAAGATCTCTTTTTGTTAAATTCAAATATGCTTTTGAACTTTGGCTATTATATTTTATAAGCTATGTGCATACGGAAAACCTGAGAGTTTTTGAAACCTAAGGTCCGTGAGTCCCGATACTAGTCTCTGTGGGGTGTCAAAAGCCTGGTCACTTAACCGCAAGGTTGGGATGTGCCGAGACGAAAGTCGCTACATGGGATGATCTCGCCTTCAAACTCATTATTCTCGGGTGGAACGTGAAACATAGAATGTTGCAAAACATTGATCCATGGTTGAAATTCAAAATAGCACATACACCTAAGATATAAATTGTCGGGAGTGAAAAGTTTACAAATTGCAAATATGAGTAGTGTTAGCATCTTAACTCATAATTAACGGTGATTTCGTTTTAAGCTTGGTTTGGAATAAGTGAAAAGTCGGGAACGATGAATTTATCCTTTTTGGGGCATTCTCGGATCGAAATGCATCTTGTTCTATGATCCCTTAAAGTTATTAAATAACGAAAGTCAAAACGTTCTAGTTAGTTGATTAATGAAAAATGAAAAATACAAAAAGATGTGTAGGAATAGGTGTATATATAAAAAATGGTAAAGACGGGGATTTTCAAAACTTATGAGTCTTTAACTCCCTTGATGAACACTTAGCTACTTTTCGAGGTTATTAGTCGAGGGTGATTGAGATTCTTAGTTTTCTAAATGCTTACTTCATAGCATTGCGTGAGGACACGGCAATACCTTAGTATGGGGGATTTTGGTATGTGTTTAATTACACACACCTTTTACCTTTAAAAACAAGTTAAAATAACCAAAAACGGACTTAAAATGCCAAAAATATGCTTGTTTTGCTAATTGTGTTGTGCAGGAACGGATATCTAAGAAAAGGACGAAAAACGAAGCCAAAACGACAAAACCGGACACGGAATGGAAAAGCGTGGAAAAGACAAAGTCAAGACAAAGCCCAAGTCTAAAAAAGTCAACCAAAGTCAACCCCGACAAATCCAAAGTCAAAAAGTGAAGAAAAATAAGTTTAGGGACCAAAATTGCCAAGTCCCTAACTTATTTAATGAAGGATATAAAGAAGATACTTGTGAGGGACTACAACTGCCAACTCACTAAAGTATAAACCACAAGGGGTGTTCCTGCCAAAGCACTAAACTATTAACCACCAAGGACGTGTGATGCAACAACTCCTATAACCATGAGGGACCTTTTCTGTCAAAGCACCAAACTATTTACCCACATGGACTAAAAGTGCAACAAATACTATAACCATGAGGGACCATATTTGACAAACCCACAAACTCACAACCGTTTTTGAAGTACTGTATATCTTCTACACCATTTCCCGCCAAACTCACAAACCCCACATCCTGTCACTCTCATCCCTCGTTGACCTCCCCACATCCCTCCAAACCTATCACCCTCATAAACCCCACCCCCCACATGGTCATTGTCCAAGCTGGCAATCCAAAAACCCACGATTCAAATCAATGGCTGTGACGATTTTGAGTGGGCTCCAAGATAAATGAAGGGCAAGGATTGTTTTGTGTTTACACACTCACAACAAGCACAAAGGGCTGTTTTGTGTCTACAAAGAAGCACAGAAGTGAAGTAAAGAAGAGAAGACCAAACCCTAGCTTATTTGGCTATAAAAGCTTTTGTAAGCCATTGTGGCAAAAAGGAGTTAGTTTTTTTTAGTGTGTAGTTTTAGCTCAGTGTAGTTTTTAACTTTAATGTACTTGTACTCTCTTTTTAATGAAAATTCAGTTTAACTTTTACATTGTGTTCTAAGTCACTCGTGTTTCTTTAAAAACCTTATAAGCTCTTAATATAAGCACTCTATAATCTGTCTTTAAAAGCTTTGATACAAAAATTTAAGAAAAATTAAAAGGAAGAAAGAGTCACTGTTTGATAAAGCTAAAGGATGAATGAGCAAAAATGGATGGCTCATTGGTTTGTTTAGTATAGCTTATTTATAAGCTTGGGTAGGTTTTAGAGCTTATTTAGGATCATATAATCCTGTTTTGAGCAAGGATTAAGGTATGCTTTCTTTTTAAATTTTTGCTTAAAAATTACTGTAGCATTGCTTATTTTTAGCTTATTGATGACTTTTTGTGCTTATTGGTGTTTAGTTATGCTTAAAAGTGCCTTTTAGTTGTTCTTATTTCAATTACTTGTCAATTGCTTAAAACTGCCTAGATAAGCTTATTTCTGTTGTTAGCTTATTAGCTTTTTCAAGTGCTTATTTGTCTTTGCTTTTTACTTTTTATTGTTTAATATTGCATGATTAGTAGTTGTCTTTAAAATTTTGAGCTTAAATCAGTTTTTATAAGTTTTAAAATCCGTTTTTAGAATATAAAGGGGTGTTTGGGTTAAGCCCAAAATGGGTCAAAAATGCAATGTCATGGGTTGGTGTCAATTGTCCAACTTTGGCTTAAGTTATTAAGCCATTTAGAGTCTTTTTTCCAAAGTCTTTAAGTTCAAAAAGTGTTTTTCAGGTCTTATCATTGCTTACTTAGGTCTGCCTTTTTTTTAAGTGTCAAAGAGCTTATTTGCTTAAGCTTTAGAAAACTTGAGTTTTAGTTTCAAAAGTGTGTCATTTGTGAGGTCTAAACAAGTTTTTAAAAAGTGTCTTGAGTCAATTGTTTCTCTAAGTCAAAACTGCCAAATTTTTGTGTCATCATTTAGTAAAGGAAAAAGCCCTTTTTCACAAACAAAAACCAGCAGGTTTAACTTGTTTTTAGCAAATGGAATTTTGAAAATAAGCTCTTCACATGCCCCTTTTAATCTGTTTACCAGCTATTTTTCATTTTAAGCTTATTTGACAGCTTATTTCAAGCTGTCAAGTTAAGCCCCCATTTTTAGTTTATTTGCCCTGGTGCTAGGGGCTTAACTTCAAGCCCACTGTTCTAGCTTATTAGGGGGCCTCAGCCCAAGCTTTTGGCTTTTCTAAAAAGCCAATAAGCTCTTTTATTAAGCCCTAGCTTTGTAGACCTTAGGAAGCACTCTAGGTAGTTTAAATTTAAGCTCAAATTAGGACCTTGACTGTTTCATTTAGTTAGTAGAGTAAATAGCTTAATTTCACTTTTCTGCTTATTTTGCTTATTAGTAGGTGATTTCAGCTTCTTCTTGCTTATTAGTTCCCATTATTGCCTGTGCTAGCTTATTTGTCCTTTCCCATTGCTTATTGGGTGTTTAAAAAAGCCACATTTTTGCCTTAAATTCACCCTAGCAGTACTAACTCCAAAGTTAGTACTGCTGAGTGTTTAAGCCAACTTCTGGCTTATTGGGCTATTTTCATTTGCTTATTTTTGTTCCTAGTAGTTCATAATGTTGGTGTGTTAAGTTGTGTTTGCTCATTTTCTTACTTTCTTTGCTTATTATGTGCTAAAAGTCCATAGCAAAAAGCCACATTAAGTCTTTAAGCTTAATTAAGCTTCCTGTCTATTTTAGCCTTTTTTAGCTTATTTAGTTATTAGACTTTTAATTCATAAGTGCTTATTAGGGTAGGATAGATAACCCCTTTCAGCTTATTTGTTCAAATGGTAGCTTATTAGTCTAAAAAGTCAAAAGCCATAAGCCATTTAAGCCTTAAGCTCACTTTAGGCAAACTGTCAAACAAAAAAGCTCTTTTTTAGCTTATTCTTAGCTTTTCACAAAAAGTCCTAGTTATGAAAAATGATAAGCTTCATGGGTTTAGCAAGTTTGTTTAAAAAGTTTAAAAAAAAAGAGGAGATAAGGGGAAACCCGGGTGAGCAAGACTCGAACCCGGGTCTCACCCTCAATACACCTCTTTTATAACACTCTTACCGCTGTGCCCTTGGGTCTTTTCTGTTAGACCCTTGGGCACTTGGTTATTTAAGGGTGTTTTAGCCCTTATAGCTATAAGCTCATTTGAGCTTATTTTCGCCTTATTTATAAGCCGAATTTTGGGTTTCTTATTTTTCTTAGGTAGGTCGTAGGATAAAGTAATTTTAGTAATTTTTTCAGAATTTTTAAAAATAGTTTAGTATTTTTTTATAATTTAATTTCGTTAAAAGTTTTAAAAATTCATAAAAAATACAAAAATTATAAAAAAACATATTTTTCTTTTTTAGGAAATTTTTTTTAGTCATAATTTACGTAGGAAAAATATAAAAACTTTCGTATGGTTAATTTTTCAAACTTTTTATTTTTAAAGAATGGGTCTCGGGTACGGATCTTGACTTGACTCGTTTTTGGGTCAAACGACCTTCGTTTTCAGTCTAGTCTTTTTCATTCTTCATTATTAGTTCCCTAGAGTAGTTTAGAAGTAAAAATTTCTTTGTAGGGTTAATTTTGAAGATTTTAGGTTTTTGACCCCTTGTTCGGGATTCCTGCTCTCGTTTTTCAGCTTAATTTCATAATTTTTAGGTTTTTCTCAATCGTTTTTGTTTGTTATTGATTAATTTAGCTTTCTACTCCCTCAAATCATCAATCTAATTCAAACTCCAATTTTTCGACTGTATCGATTCTCCAGCATAGCCTCGTTAGGGATAAACGACCCAGGGATATTCTATACTACTCCTCGGTTTCATTGATTGTTTTTAAATTATACTTACTATATATATATATTGTATTATATATTATATATATTTTAAGGTGTAGTTTAGCATCAATCAAATTTTTGGCGCCGTTGCTGGGGAGGCTGTGAAACCGATTATGGTTACGTTTGTCAACAAGTGTTTGAATCTGTGAATATTATCATATAAAAAAAACCAAAAAGTGCAAAAATATTTTCATTTTCTTTTTAGTATAATTATCATTTAAAGAAAAAAAAACTAAAAAAAAAAGAAAACCAAAAATATAAAAACATTGTCTTTAATTATAAATAAAATTCACAAATTGGTAAAAATACCAAATCCGTCATATCGACCATTATAACTTTCGGTAACTGTAGGTTCCCAACTCAAACATAAGATTGTTAATAAAAAAATATTGCCTTTTGTTCACTTGCGAGATACGGTTCACCTTTTTAAAGGATAAACAACTCTACGAGGGGTAGTAAGGGCGGGTTGTTACCAAGGAACTAACGACCCTAAAGGAAAAAGGTTTTTAAATAAATAGCTTTCGCGTTTTCCCTATTCCCCGCTAAGTCCTTTTGCGTTTTTCTTTTCGAAGAGTTACCGAGAAGCTTGTCGATTATTAGGTTTAAGTTGTCTTTATCGTTGTCCGTTATTAAAATAAATTATGAATTTACTTTTGATAAACCAAAAAGAACAAAAAAATAGTGTAAATTTTCTTTCTTAGTGTATGCACACTCGTTCCCAAGCTCGTAATCTTCATAATCAACAACATCAGGCCCCACCACCTGTTGTTGAAGAATTTAATCTCGAAGAACCAATTGAAAACCCAGATCCCCTAAGCCCGATGGAGTGAACCCGGAACTTAATGGCTCAGTTGCTTGAAGCACCCACCGCGGGTTACGAGGATGCCATCGTTGTGCCCGAAATCGCCACAGACAACTTTGAGCTTAAGCACGGTCAGCTTAACCTCGTTCAAGAACAATGCAATTCTTATGGACATGACAAAGGTAAGATCCTCATGCATGCCCACATCCCATATTTCAACAAAACACTTCTACTATGAAGTTCCGAACGTCTCCGAGTACGTTGGTAAAGCTTTAAGCTTATACCTACAGTTTTCCGCTCGAAGGGGGCAGCCCAGAATATTGGCTCGAAAAAGAAACCCCCTCGATCGGATTTTCAACATGAGTGATTTGTTTCGAAATTCATACAACAAATAGTTTCCCTCCTTTCTAAAACAACCAACTTCGAAATGAAATCACGAATTTCAACTAAGAGTTTGATGAGAACATTTTAATGAAGCATGGGACCTGATTTAACGATCTTGCTTCGGGCTTGTCACATCAATGGATTTTCAGAATTGCATCAATCTCGATAACATTCTATAATGCCTTGAACTCTAAAACGATAAGATTCGTTAACTTTTCCGCCGCGGGAGCAACTTTTTAAATAAAATTCCTCGTGATTTGCCTAAGAATCATTGGAAAGGAAATCCAAAGATCGAAATTCCACAGTAAACAAACATTTGTTTGCCAAAGTGAGATCGACACCTTCCACCTCCCGGAAATCTCTTCCGAGTTGCTAGAGCTTGAAGATATGGGTGAAAGCTTTACCTTCTTGATAAGAAAAATCAATACTCCCGCTCCTACTCAGGGGGCATACCCTACCCTCCCGTAAAAGCGGTTGAGAAAACATTTAGTGTATACTTGCGGTGGTGCTCATGTCCTACCAAACTTATTTCCAGCCACCACTGGCAATGTATATCTAGAATAATATATCACGAATATGTCTCTCAAGCAGCCGACTAACAACAACCAAGGAAACAGCGGTTATCGAGACCCCGATGTCAAATCAATTTCAACCTCCCCTGTTTTCTCCTGCTCAAAACAATCATAATGTGCAAAATCAAGGAAACAATCAGAATCGTTACAACCAAAACCGAGGGAATTTCAATCAAGCTCCAGCTTACCAACCCCCGGTTTCAACGGAAGGGGGCTACACACACACTATCGACCCCAAGGTTGTTCAACATCCTGCTTATCAAGCTCACCGCCATCAAGCTCCAGCTCCTCAGATTCAAGGTGGTAATCGAAAGGAAGATTTTCCAACCCTACGTAAAGGGCTAATGATGCCTGTGGATGAGGAACATGCAAACTCAAGGTCAAAACATGCAAAATCAATTGACCAATCTCACTGACATGCTTTCCAAATTTCTCACTTCCAATACCGCCTCAACTTTCGGAACTCTCACCCTAGTATAACAATGTTACTAATCCCAAAAAAGGAGGATTAAAGGTATTACCACTCGAAGGGTGTAGCTACAAGGGACCGCACGATTCATACTACTTCCTCTCCTAAAGTAGTAAATGTGAACCCGAGGGGTCACAAAGGATACGATGCCATCCTCCTAATAAACGGAAGCAACCGAAGACATCCAACCTGGCCGGACGGGTTTCCGCCTCTAGGGTTGTCCATCATGAATTGCATCGCTGTGAGGCGCCCGTTAAAATGCTCCAATAGTGCTTCAAGGGCTTAACAAAAAAGCTTCGATTTCCTTGGTCAAGGGGAGGGAGGCGGGGGGAAGAAGAGAAAATGATGAAAGGGACGTGCGGATTAGGCTAACGTCCAAATTTGAGGAAAATTTCTAAGACGAAATCTTTCGAGATTTGAGTTTCAAAATTAAGCTTTACGGATGCCTTGATTTACTTATGCCAAAATTCACCTCGACCTCTAAAAACCTTAATGAAACAAAGAAAAGTTGAAAATAGTAGACAGAAATGGTGAAAAATATAAAGGAAAAGTTCAATAGAGAAAAGGGGAAGAAAAGTGAAATGGCAGACGTAACTAAGCTCGGGGGTGGGGGGGGCGGGGGTGCCCTGTGGGGAAGCTAGGAATTGGGCGAGGCTATGCGGGGTATGGTGCTGGCTGGGCGGGTTCTGGGTCTAGTATCTCAGTGAGGTACGCGACACTATTAGAGCTCTTATGTCGTACGTATACGCCATTGAGCAACTAGATACGAGCGGGTTCTCATTCCAGTGCGCCATATTCCGGGAGTCATCATGGGAAGACATCTCGGTCCTACCTTCCAGGGGAGCCGGTGTGCCTTGTTGTCTTTGCGCGAGAATGTAATCTTATGCATATTTTCGGTTCTGGGAAAAATCTCTCTCTTCCCGGAACTAACCCCGGACTTGTATGACGCGAGAGATAGCGGATCGTTCAAGTCCGCTGAACCAATCGGTATCGCTGAATGCGCGATGTAAACGGGGGGATGTTCCAATTTCCCTGCAGATTTTGTGGTCGTCGGGATTTTGAGGCCAGGACCCTTGATACCTCTAATTCTCGGAGGATTTCTTAAAGAGCCCCCCATCGGCTTTAATCGATGTAAAGCGAAGGGTGAAAAACCCTTCGTGTTGGCAGATAAAAGAAAGAAAAAACAAAGAAGGGGAAGAAGGGGGAAAAATAAGGGAAGGAAGGAGGGAAGAAGGAAAGAGAGGCCATTACATTTAATCTGGACCAAACTTCGAGATACACAGCTAATTACAATCATATGACGGCAAACCGAATTGACGTCATTGATATGGCTTGTGAAGAATACTCTCAAGAAGTTCTTGGTTTCTCAAATGTGATCTCGAGTGGCAATCCCACTCCTTACTATGATCCAATCGTTTCTACCACCTCTCCTACTTTAACTCCATTTGGGGACAGTGATTTTCTCCTTTTCGAAGAAGCCGACTCTTTTCTTGCTATAGAGGATGATCCAACTTCACCGGAAGTTGATCCAACATATTATGACCCTGATGGGGACATTCTTCTCCTCGAAGCAATTCTTAATAGTGATCCCTCACCACCACCTCCCAATCAAGGAAATTATTTTCCAGAAACTCGAAAAGATCTTAAAATTTGTGAAGCAAACTCTTCAGTTAATGAGCCCCCTGAGGTTGAACTCAAGGACTTGCCACCTCATTTAGAATATGCATTTTTGGAGGGTGACGACAAGTTGCCCGTCATAATTGAAAAAGATTTAAAGAATGAGGAAAAGGCAGCTCTAATCGAGGTTCTAAAGTCCCACAAGCGAGCCATCGCTTGGAAACTTTGATACGTCAGGTGTAATGACCCGAGTAGATTGTACCCACAAAATTCTCATGGAAGAGGACTACGAACCGACGGTTCAGCATCAAAGGCGGTAAAATCCGAAAATCTATGACGTCATCAAAAATAATATGACAAGCTTCTTGACGCCGGATTAATTATCCGATCTTTCTGACAGCCATGGTAAGCCCATTGCATTGAGTACCAAAGAAGTGTGGCATGACCGTTCGTCAAAAATGATGAAAATGATCTTAATACCGACTCGATTGTTCACAGTTGATAGTATGCATCGACTATAGAAAGTTGAATGAGGCTACCCCTAAAGGACCACTTCCCACTTCCCTTCATGGGACCAAATGCTCCAAAGACACGTCGGGAAACCCATTTATTATTACCCTCATGGAATTTTTTCGGGTTATTTCCAGATTCCCATAGACCCGAAGGACCAAGAAAAGACAACCTTTACTTGCCTATACGGAACATTTTCCTACCGTCGCATGCCATTTGGGCTATGCAATGCACCTGGCACGTTCCAACGATGTATGATGGCAATCTTCCACGACATGATCGAAAAAAAGATGGAAGTGTTTATGGATGACTTTTTTCAGTCTTCGGGGATCTTTCTCCACATGCCTATCCCAATTGGAAAAATGTTTAAAAACGTGTGACAGACACCAATTTGGTTCCTCAACTGGGAGAAAAGCCATTTTATGTAAAGGAAGGCATTGTTATTGGGCACTAAATCTCCAATTCGGAATGAGGTCGCCCGAGCTAAGTTGACGTTAATCAGCCAAGCTCCCCACCCGACTACTGTGAAAGGTGTCCGAAGTTTTCTTGGGCATGCCGGTTTTTACTGACGTTTCATATAAAGACTTTTCAAAAATAGCCCGCCCAATGACTCACCTGCTTGAAAAAGAGACTTCATTTTTCTTCTCAAAAGAGTGTAACCGAGTCGCCTAAAACACCTTCAAAAAAAATTGACTGAGCTCCGATTTTGATTGCTCCTGACTAGGACTTCCCTTCGAACTAATTTGTGTTATGCAAGAGGATTTTGCAATAGGGGCAGGTCCTAGGGCAACGAAAGAAAAGCATTCCAACCAATACACTATGCCAGCAAAACCATGACTGAAGCTCAAGCACACTACACTACGACCGAAAAAGAATTACTTGCCGTAGTGTACGCTTTTGAGAAATTTCGGTCATATCTTGTTTTATCTAAGAGCAAGTGTAAAACCGACGCAATCTGCTATAGAAGTATCTCTTCGCTAAAAAGGGATTCTAAGCCCAAGCTGATGACGGTGTATCCTTTTGCTCCAATGAATTTTATGTTGTCCATCTGAGACAAAAAAGGAGCAGAAAATCTGGCCGCCGATCACTACTTTCTCATACTTGAGAACCGCTCATCAGATAAACTCGAAGAACAAGGAAATCACGGAAACATTCCTCTCAAAAAACTCTTGGATCGGTAGCTTCATCGTGTTGATAGTACGCCCATGTTAGCAGATTTCGCAAACTACCATGCGGGGAATTTCATTGTCAAGGGAATGTCATCCCAACAGAAAAACAAGTTTTTCAAAGATGTCAAACACTACTTCTGGGATGACCCCTTCTTGTTCAAAATCTGTGCGGATCAAATGATCTGGCGGTGTGTGCACGGCAAAGAAGCTCTCGACATTTCTCGAATCTTGCCATAAATGGAGCCCCACCCGTGGGACTCACGTGCAAATCTCACAAGCTAAAAGGTACCTTTGATGCAGGATTCCTATTTGGTGCCCTTCAATATATAAAGATCACACGAGTTGGTTAAAAATTGTGACTCGTGCCAACGACAAGGAAAAATTTCACAAAGGATGAGATTGCCTCAAAATTCCTCCAAGTTAGTGAAATTTTTGACGTTTGGGGCTTCGATTTGTCATGGACCAATGCCCATCATCTAGAGGCAACACAATACATTCTTTGTGGATGTCGATTACCTATCCAAAATGGGTCGAAGCGAAAGTGCTCCCCACCAACGACGCCCGAGTAGTTAGCAAATTTCTTAAATCACACTTTGCTAGAAATGGAGCTCCCACCCCGTGCCAGTCAATTAGTGAACATAAACACATTTTGCAATGACCAGTTTACAAAAGGTCCATGCTTAATATGTGAGTCACTCGAACGTCACTCCACCGTGATCACCCACAGACAGTGGGCAGGTTGAAGATCGAATCGTGGTTTAAAAGAATTTCGCGAAAGACGGTAGGCGAAAATCGTGCCTCTTGGTTCGGATAAACTGGATGACGCTCTCTGTGCCTTCCCGTATAGCAAACAAAACACCCATCGAGCGCACTCCGTATAAGCGTTGTATATGAAAGCCATGTCATCTGCCGATGAGTTGGAGCACAAGGAAGAAGAAAAAGCTTACTTGCCCTTTAAACATGCAAACTTTGATCATCAAAACCGCGGGTGATCACGCAAAGACACTCATGAATTAATTGAAAACTGGCGTGATCAAGTCCTAGAAAATTCCTTTGGATCTACAAAGAGAAAAACTAAAGGGGATTCATGATGCAAAGATCAAAAACCGTGTTTTCAACTTCGGGTGAACAATCCTCCTCTTTAACTCAAGATTGAAAATTTTCTCTGGCAAATTGAAGTCCCGTTGGTCAGGACCATTTACCATTGTTCAAGTTTTTCCGTATGGCACCGTTGAGTTATCCCAAAACTCTGGGCCAAACTTTAAAGTAAATGGTCATCGTCTCAAGCACTACTTTGGAGGTGATAACCCTTGCTATGGATTATCCCGGAACCTCCAAACCTACCCTAAGGAACAACAAAATTCAGTGAAATAGGGTCAAGCTAAGTGACCCTAAAACAAATCGCTTCGTTATCAAGTTTCGCCCTTCGGTCATGTTTATGTGTCAAGTACAAGCATATGGTAGCCGTCTAGATTATGTCTGTGCAATTGAGTGTCTTCACAGAAATATATAAACCCTATCTGAGTGAACTGAGTAAATGCCTAAAAAGTTATCTAAACCTGTAAACACTTGTAAAATCCAAATTTTCTCCATGTCACGATAAATGATTTTATTTTCGCTATGATAGCTTGAGGGCAAGCAACAACTAAGTGTGGAGGGATTTGATAATGCCCAAATTATACATGTTTTCGGTGGCGTTATTTGTTTATATTTTATAATTTCTCGTGAACTTTTGATACTTAATAGCATAAAATATGTGGAGGTTCACTTGAAGACATCTCGAGGTCAAACACAACAAAGATCGAGTATTTATACACTTCGGGAAAACAACATACCAGAAAAGATAAAGTCTCAAGCTAAAAGTGAAAATGTGCACCGCACTTAAACAAATGTGCATCGTACTTCTCCTTAAAGTCAAATAATTAAAGACTTGGTCAAAAAACGCATTAACTCCATAAGTACACCGCATAATTTCTTTGTGCGCCGCACTTCCTATCTGACGTTAAAGAATAAATGAAGACATAAATACTACTGCATTAATACCCTAAGTACGCCGCACAAATTCTTTTATGCGCCGCACTTCTCCAATAAACAATAAATTCCTCTCGCATTTAATCACCAAGTACGTCGCACATTTTACCTTGTGCGCCGCACTTCCACCCTGAAATCAGCCTATAAATAGAGCCAAAATTCACACATTTCATATCCATCTCATACTTACAAATAACTAAGTATCAATCCCCTCATCCCACATGCACAAAATCATCATCTAATCATTCTCCAAGCCTAAATACCATATCCTTTGAAGAATCAAGATCAAATCACCAAGAACGACAAAGACTACCATACTAGTTTAGTGAAATAATGAAGTTTGTTATCGAATCAAGATATGTTATGAACTCTTTAGCCATGAGAGGCTAAATCTCTCATGACTACTCGGTGATGTTACGCCGTGTACCTAACCAAACCGCCACATGAAATGGAAAACCGCCGCCAAGAACATGGGAACTCGCCGCCATTTAAGATCAAACCCCCCGGCATTAATTTTTGATTATTTTAATCAAACCGCCTTTGACTCAGTCAAACCGCCACCTACTTTTCCTTAAAACACGGATTTTGTCCCCTACTTTTGTCAAACCGTCACCAAGAATATAATATAATAATCAAACCTCCACGAAGAACATAAGCACGATTTAAGCATATTAAGCCCATTTAAGCCATTTAGCTACTCAAATAAGCTATAGGAGCTTCATACTAAGTAGTTAGATGATTATAAAACTTGAAATAACAAACATTAATTCGTGGATCATCAAAAACGAACCAAACCTCCACTTAGAACATAAAAAATAAGCCATCCTTTTTAAGCTTAAAAATCGATCTAGGAGCTTATGTAACTCATTCAATGGTGACAATCTAACCTTTTTAACATGTAGAACCACGTAAGAACAAGATCAACCAACCAATAAACCCAATTTTTTTTTAGCCGTGGGCTTTATAACCAAATAAGCCACAAAAATTTGAGCTTATCCACCACATAATCAGTATATTAACAAAACGGATCCCCCCTGTGCTCTGATACCAAATATTAACATAAGATTCACCCTTAGAACAACCGATCCGGAGGGATGGTAAAATGAAAAAGATGAATAGCCATTTATTAGAGAGAAAAGAGAAAGATAATGAAGTTATGTGTGTTATTTAGAGAAAAGAGAAAAAAAAAACACACACACACACACACACTTTTACAAGTGTGAACTTTTACCCTTCCATGAAAGTATGGAGGAGGTATTTATAGTGCCGGGCTTGACTAGCTAAACTAACCCGACACGACTATAAATGATAAATATAATTCTGGATTAGTGGTATGTGTTTAATTACACACACCTTTTACCCTTAAAAACAAGTTAAAATAACCAAAAACGGACTTAAAATACCAAAAATATGCTTGTTTTGCTAATTGTGTTGTGCAGGAACGGATATCTAAGAAAAGGACGAAAAACAAAGCCAAAACGACAAAACCGGACACGGAATGGAAAAGTGTGGAAAAGACAAAGTCAAGACAAAGCCCAAGTATGAAAAAGTCAACCCAAGTCAACCCCGACAAATCCAAAGTCAAACCCAAAGCCACAAGTGAAGAAAAATAAGTTTAGGGACTAAAATTTCCAAGTCCCTAACTTATTTAATGAAGGAAAAAGAAGAAAAATCTTGCAAGGGTTAATTCTGCCAAATCTCCAAAGATATACCACAAGGGCTAACTCTGCCAACCCACCAAAGTTATACACCACAAGGACTTGTGGTGACATAACAAGTATAACCCTTGGGGGGTGTTTCTGCCTAATCCCCAAACTTTCCCCCACTTGGACTTAAATTGAAACAAACACATACACCATGAGGGACCAATTGTGACAAAACCACAAACTTCACCCCTGAAATTGAATTACTGTACATCTTCTACATGATTTTCCCGCCAATGCTCATAACCCCACCTCCTGTCCCTCTCAACCTCGTTGACCTCCCCATATCACTCCAAAACCATCACCACCTCTTACCCCACCCCCCACATGGATGTGCCAAGCTGGCAATCCAAAATCCCTCAATCAAATCAATGGCTGTGATGATTTTTGAGTGGGCATCAAGAAAAATGAAGGGTTCAAATTGAAGTGTGTTTATATACTCTCACAACAAACACAAACAGCTGTTTTGTGTGTCTACAAACTAGCACAACAAGTGAAGACAAGAAGAGAAGTGGAAACCCTAGCTCGTTTTCTATATAAAGCTTTTGTAAGCCCTTGAGGCATATAGTTAGTTTTTAGTGAGAGAACAGTAGTAGTACTCAGTCCTACTTTTAACTTAGTTTTTACTTTCTTGTAATTCTCTTTTTAAAGATTAATGAAAAAATCAGCTTATGTTTTAATTTGAGTTTTAAAGTTTCCAAGTTAATTTATGTTTCCTTTAAGCTTTATAAAGCACTCTATAATCTGTTTTCAAACTTTGATACAAGATACTAAGAAAAATTAAAAGAAAAGAAAAGTCACTGTTTGGTTAAGCCATGGATGAATGAGCAACTTTCTGGCTCCATTGTTTTGCTTAGTTTAGCTTATTTATAACTAAGGGTAGGGATTAAGAGCTTATTTAGGTGCAGTTATCTGTTTTGAACAAGGATTCAAAGAGTATGCTTTCTCTTAAGAAATTTTTGCTTAAAAATTTAACTGTAGCAATTGCTTATTTTTACTTATTGATGACTTGTTTGTGTTCTTATTTGAGTTTAGTAAATCTTAAAGTGCCTTAGGTTGCTTCGTTATTTCATTTACTTATAAAATTGCTTAAAACTAGCCTAGATAGCTAGTTTCCACTATATGCTTATTAGCTTATATAGAATGCTCATATAGCTTTTTCTTTTTACTTTTTAGAGCTTAACTATGCTTGTTTAATACTGTGCTTTTAAAATTTGAGCCTAAACTAATCTTTATAAGTTTAAAATCCGTTTTTCAAAAGTAATTATAAGTGTGGAGTTTGGGATAAGGCCCAAGAATGGGTCAAAACAGAATGTTAATGGGATGTGGTCCCCCCATTGGCCAAAGTTGGATTAGCAATTATTAATCTTATTTAAGGTCTGTCTTCCAAAATTTAAGTCCAAAAACTGTTCTTTTCAAAGTTTTTCTAGTTGTTTAATAAAATTGTTTGTTTTTGAAAAAGGTACAAGAGCTAATTTTGGAAAGTTCTTGTATAATTTGAGTTTTAGCTCAAAATGTGTCATTTGAGACGTCTAAACAGTTTTTAAAAGAGTTTTGAGTAATTTTGTTTACATCAGCCAACAACTTCGCCAAATATTTGTTGTCACTTTTTAAAGGAAAAAGCTCTTTTTCAAGAACAAAAATCAGCATGTTTAATGTGTTTTTTAGGAAATGAACTTTTTGAATATAAGCTTTTCATAGCCCCTTTCAACTTTTTAAACTAATTTTTTTCAATTTGAGCTTATTTGACAGCTTATTTTAAGCTGTCAATATAAGCCCCTCTTCTTTATTCCAATTCCCCTGGTGCTAGACCACCCTTTTTTCAAAGCCCATTTTCTAAAGCTTATTAGGGGGCCTCAGCCCTAGCTTTTGCTTTCTAAGAAGCCAATAAGCTCTTTTATAAGCCCTAGCTTAGTAAGACCTAGGAAGCACACTAGGTACATTTATTTTTAAGCCTTCATTATGGCACTACATTTAAAAATTATTTTTTTAGGAATAGTGTAGGAAATTGCCTTATTTCTTTTCTAGCTTATTAAGTGCTTATTAGTTGTTGAATTCAGTTGCCTACTATGCTTATTAGATTCTTTGTGGACATGTGTTTTGCTTATTGATCACTTTCCATTGCTTATTTGAATCCTAAGAGTCAAAGGAAAAAAGCCATATTTGCTTTTAAGCCCAATTTAAGCTTTCTGTCTAGTTTAAGCCCTTTTCAGCTTATTTAGTTGTAGATTTTAACTCATTGGTGCTTATTTAGGTTAGGTTAGAAATTCATTCAGCTTATTTGTTCAAATTCTAGCTTATTAGTCCAAAAAGTACAAAAAAAGGAAAAGCACTTTTTGCTTAAAGACTTAATTAAGCTACTGAGCGCAAACAAAAAGCCATTCTTCCAGCTTATTTTTAGCTTTTCTCAAATAGTCATAGTTATTGAAAAGATGAATAAGCTTAATGTGTTTAATAAATTTGTTTAAAAATTTTTGTAAAAAAAAAGGGAGATAAGAGGAATACCGGTGAGGCAATGACTGCGAAACCCTGGGTGGGCGCTCTAGGACCCACGAATACAGTGGCTCGAGCCCCTTTGGTAGTAGAGAGCAGCGACGTCCCCTAGGGGTAGAGCGCGTGCGTGGGAGGTGGGGGCCGCTGATGGGGTGTGGGGGTGGGGGGGGGGGGGGGGGGGGGAGGGTGCTTGTATCGAGCTGTGTGGTGAAGGGGCCGTAGGTGAGGGGGGGGGGGTGCGCGCTGGGATGGGAGGTTAGTGAGAGTGCGCGTGTGGTGAGAGTGGTGTATCACTCTTCTTCCTTAGATAGATGAGATTCGTATCTAGCAGGGTGAGGCAGTGTATTATCCTACGAGCATTTTATATAGTTGTGACTGTTCAGGAGCTTTATTACTATAAACTATTCATCTCAATATTAATATTCTACTTTCTCCTTCTTTTTCTTCTCTTGTATCTTCTGAGGGATATTCTCTTCTATTTTTATTTTACTAGGATTCATATTATCTATGTATCTATTTATTACATAGTCTACTTCTATTCTTTATTTTTGTTATTTTTTTTTTTTTTTTAGTTGGGTGATATTGTTTCAATCTGTGTGATATACCCTTTGAAAGTTATTTTTGTGGGGGTTGCGTTGATGTTAAACACTATCTTACTTCTTTAGTCTTTAAAATATTATTATAAAATTCTAAAATTATCAAGAGGATGTGATTTTATATCGTTTTTTGTTTTTTTTCATTGTGCATATTTACGTAAGGAAAAATAGAAAATTTTTCGTAGGGGTCATTTGTGCAAACTTTTGATATTTTAAAAGAACGGGTCTTGGGTACGGATCTTGACCTTGACACGTTTTTTGGGATCCCCTGGGTAACGTAAACATGTGGGGGGGGGGGGGGGGGGGGGGGGGGGGGGGGGGGGGTAAACGGGATAAATTAAGATTTTTTTTTATAATAAGTTTTATGTATTGTCTGGTGATTATTATTTTTTTGTTAAATATGTGTGTGTGTTGTTTTTTGAGGGGTTTGTTGGTGGTTTTGGGTATTTTTTGTAATATTGTAGGGTTTATGATATAGTTTTTATGATTTGTGATGTAGGTTGTTTTTTAGTATATTTAGTTTTTGTTTGTATTGTTTATTTTAGATTTAGTAGTTAATTTGAAGATTTAGATGTATTTAAATGTGGAAGTAGGTTAAGATGATAAATGATATAAATAGTTGGGATTTAAGTACAGATATTATATATAATAATAGGTTTAATGATTGTGTTTTGAGATTATCAATCAAATTTTTGGCGCCGCTGCCGGGGAGGCTGTGAAACCGATTATCGTTACTTTTGACAAGTTGTGTTTGAATCTGTGAATATTAACATATAAAAAAAAACCAAAAAAGTACAAAAATATTTTCATTTTCTTTTTAGAATAATTATCATTTAAAGAAAAACTAAAAAAAAACCAAAAAGATAAAAACATTGTCTTTAATTATAAATAAAATTCACAAATTGGTAAAAATACCAAAATATAATATTCTCAATTGAGGTATTATCATAATAACTTCCGGTGAACTTGTTGGTTCCCAATTCGAACAAAAGATTTAAAAACTTGTCTTTTGTGTCACTTGCGAGGTACGGTTCACCTTTCAATAGATAAACAAACTCTAAGAGGGGTATAAGGCGAGTTGTTCCTAGGAACTACGACCTTAAAAGAAAACGGTTTTTAATAGCTTCGCGCTTTCCTATTCCTCCGCTTTTTTGTGCGTTTTTCTTTTCGAAGAGTTACCGAGAAGCTTGTCGATTATTAGGTTTAAGTTGTCTTATTTCGTTGTCCGTTATTAAAATAAATTGTGAATTTACTTTTGATAAACCAAAAAGAAAAAAAATTAGTGTAAATTTTCTTTTTTAGTGCATGCGCACTCGTTCCCAAACTCGTAATCTTAACCGTCAACAACAGGCCCCACCAGCTGTTGTTGAACCATTCAATCTTGAAGAACCACTTGAAAATCCACCTCCTCCCCTAGCTCCGATGGATGATACCCGGACTATGGCTCAATTGCTCGAAGCACCCACCGAGGGGTACGAGGATGCAATTGTAATTTCTGAAATCAATGCTAATTTTGTGTTGAAGCATGGTTTAATCAATCTTGTTCAAAACAAGCAATTCTTTGGACATGACAAAGAAGATCCTCATGCCCACATCTGATATTTTAACAAGATCACTTCTACGATGAAGTTCTCGAACGTCCCGAGTACGTCGGTAAAGCTTATGCTTTTCTCATTTTCCCTCGAAGGGGCAGCCCAGATTTAGCTTGAGAAAGAACCCCCTCGATTGATTCAAACATGGGATGATCTTATTTCCAAATTCATCAAATCGAATTTTTCCTCTTCCTAACTCTAAACAAATCTTCGAAATGAAATCACGAGATTTCAACAAAGATTTGATGAGACGTTTTATGAAGCATGGGACCGATTTAACGATCTTCTTCGGGCATGTCCACATCATGGATTTTCAGAATTGCATCAACTCGATACATTCTATAATGCCTTGAACTCTAACGATCAAGATTCGTTAAATTCCGCCGCGGGTGGCAACTTTTTGGATAAAATGCCTCGTGATTGCCTAAGAATCATTGAAAGCAAATCCAAAG
Organism: Tanacetum coccineum; assembly: GCA_026074375.1. Taxonomy (NCBI): domain Eukaryota; kingdom Viridiplantae; phylum Streptophyta; class Magnoliopsida; order Asterales; family Asteraceae; genus Tanacetum; species Tanacetum coccineum. The sequence continues at coordinate 33,550 of BQNB010002020.1, read as the reverse complement.
TTCGTAATTCACGTAACAAACCGGTTGTTGCCAAAGTGAGTTCGAGCACTTCCACCCCCGGAATCTCTTCCGAAGTTGCTGAGTTGAAAGATATGGTGAAAGCTTTACTTCTTGATAAGAAAAATCAATCTCCCGCTCCTACTCCTGTCAAAGCGGTTGAGGAAAGTTGTGTTACTTGCGGTGGTGCTCATTCCTACCAAACTTGTCCAGCCACCACTGGCAATGTTTATCGAGATAATATTCAAGAATATGTCTCTCAAGCAGCCGCAGCTAACTACAACCAAGGAAACACCGGTTATCGAGCCCCGATTTCAAATCAAATTCGACCTCCCGGTTTTCCTCCCGTTCAAAACAATCATAATGTGCAAAATCAAGGAAACAATCAGAATCGTTACAACCAAAACCGAGGGAATTTCAATCAAGCTCCAGCTTACCAACCCCCGGTTCATCAAGGTCAAATCTATCGACCTCAGGTTGTTCAACCTCCTGCTTATCAAGCTCCCGCCTATCAAGCTCCAGCTCCTCAGATTCAAGGTGTATCGAAGGAAGATTTCCAAGCCTACGTAAAGGCTAATGATGCTGTGATGAGGAACATGCAAACTCAAGGTCAAAACATGCAAAATCAATTGACCAATCTCACGGACATGCTTTCCAAATTTGTCACTTCCAATACCGCCTCTACTTCGGGAACTCTCCCTAGCAACACTGTTACTAACCCGAAGGAGGATTTAAAAGGTATTACCACTCAAAGTGGTGTAGCTTACAAGGGACCCACGATTCATACTACTTCCTCTCCTAAAGTAGTAGAACGTGAACCCGAGGTCACAAAGGACATGATGCCTCCTACTAATAACGGAAGCACCGAAGATGTCCAACCTCCGGTTGTCCCTGTTGTCCCTGTTGAATCAATCTCTGAGCCCGTTAATGCTCCAGTTAGTGCTTCAAGGCCTAACCAAAAAGCATCAATTCCATTTCCTTCAAGAAGAAATGATGAAAGACGTCGTGAGAAAGCTAACGACCAAATTGAGAAATTCTATGAAATCTTTAGAGATTTGAGTTTCGAAATTAGCTTTACGGATGCCTTGATGCTTATGCCAAAATTCGCCTCGACTCTAAAAACTTCGGAACACACAGATATAAAACAGTTGAAGTTAAATGCTAAACCCCATTGAATGAGAATTGCTCCAGCCGTCCCATCCTAAACAATTTACCAAAGAAACTGGAGACCCTGCCGATTTCTTATCATCTAACTCTCCTGAGATTCTCCGGTTAATACATGCAACGCCTTGGCCGATCTTGGCGCAAGCATTAATCTTATGCCATACTCCGTATGGAAAAATCTCTCTCTTCCCGAACTAACCCCGACTTGCATGACGCTAGAGCTAGCGGACCGATCAATCTCTGAACCAATCGGTATCGCTGAAGACGTCTATGTAACGGTGGGAAAGTTCCAATTTCCTACAGATTTTGTGGTCGTCGATTTTGAGCCAGACCCCCGAGTACCTCTAATTCTCGGGAGGAGTTTCTTAAAGACCAGTCGTGCATTAATCGATGTATACGAAGGTGAAATAACCCTTCGTGTTGGCAGAGAGGCCATTACATTTAATCTGGACCAAACTTCGAGATACACGGCTAATTACAATCATATGACGGCAAACCGAATTGACGTCATTGATATGGCTTGTGAAGAATACTCTCAAGAAGTTCTTGGTTTCCTCAAAAGGTGATCTCAAGTGGCAATCCCACCTCCCTTACAATGATCCAATCGTCTCTACTGTTTCTCCGACTTTAAACTCCATTCGGGGAAGATGATTTTCTCTTTTCGAAGACGCCGACTCCTTTTCTTGCTAATAAGGAGGATCCAACTTCACCGGAAGTTGATCCAACATATTATGACCCTGATGGGGACATGCTTCTCTCGGAAGCAATTCTTAATATGATCCATCACCACCACCTCCCAATCAAGGAAAATTATTTCCGGAACTCGAAAAGATCTTAAAATCTGTGAAGCAAACTCTTCAGTTAATGAGCCCCCTGAGGTTGAACTCAAGGACTTGCCACCTCATTTAGAATATGCATTTTTGGAGGGTAACGACAAGTTGCCGTATAATAGCAAAATATTAAAGAATGAGGAAAAGGCAGCTCTAATCGAGGTTCTTAAGTCCCACAAGCGAGCCATCGCTTGGAAACTTTCTGATATCAAGGGTATCAACCCAGAGTTTTGTACCCACAAAATTCTCATGGAAGAGGACTACGAACCAACGGTTCAGCATCAAAGACGGGTAAATCCAAAAATCTACGACGTCATCAAGAAAGAAGTTGAAAAGCTTCTTGACGCCGGATTAATTTATCCGATCTCTGACAGTCCATGGGTAAGCCCGGTGCATTGTGTACCAAAGAAGGGTGGCATGACCGTCGTAAAAAATGATGAAAATGATCTTATACCGACTCGATTGGTCACAGGGTGGAGAGTATGCATTGACTATAGAAAGTTGAATGAGGCTACCCGAAAGGACCATTTCCCACTTCCCTTCATGGACCAAATGCTCGAAAGACTCGCGGGAAACCAATTCTATTGTTTCCTCGATGGCTTTTCGGGTTATTTCCAGATTCCCATAGACCCGAAGGACCAAGAAAAGACAACCTTTACTTGCCCATACGGAACATTTGCCTATCGTCGCATGCCTTTTGGGCTATGCAATGCACCCGGCACGTTCCAACGATGTATGATGGCAATCTTCCACGACATGATCGAAAAAACGATGGAAGTGTTTATGGATGACTTTTCAGTCTTCGGGGATTCTTTCTCTACATGCCTATCCCATTTGGACAAAATGTTAAAACGGTGTGAAGACACCAATTTGGTCCTAAACTGGGAGAAAAGCCATTTCATGGTAAAAGAAGGCATTGTTCTTGGACACAAAATCTCTAAATCAGGAATTGAGGTCGATCGAGCTAAAGTTGACGTTATCGCCAAGCTCCCTCACCCGACTACTGTGAAAGGTGTCTGAAGTTTTCTTGGGCATGCCGGTTTTTACCGACGATTCATACAAGACTTCTCAAAAATATCCCGCCCAATGACTCACCTGCTTGAAAAAGAGACTCCATTTTTCTTCTCAAAAGAGTGTATCGAATCCTTTAATACACTTAAAAGAAAATTGACTGAGGCTCCGATTTTGATTGCTCCCGACTGGGACTTGCCCTTCGAACTCATGTGTGATGCAAGTGATTTTGCAATTGGGGCAGTCCTAGGGCAACGAAAGAACAAGCATTTCCAACCAATTCACTATGCTAGCAAAACCATGACTGAAGCTCAAGCACACTACACTACGACCGAAAAAGAATTACTTGCCGTAGTGTATGCTTTTGAGAAATTTCGGTCATATCTTGTTTTGTCTAAGAGCATAGTGTATACCGACCATTCTGCTATAAAGTATCTCTTCGCTAAGAAAGATGCTAAGCCAAGACTGATGCGGTGGATCCTTTTGCTCCAAGAATTCGATGTTGTCATCCGAGACAAAAAAAGGAGCAGAAAATCTGGCCGCCGATCATCTTTCTAGACTTGAGAACCCTCATCAAGATAAACTCGAGAACAAGGAAATCACTGAAACATTTCCTCTCGAAACTCTTGGATCGGTTGCTCTTCGTGTTGATAGTACCCCATGGTTTGCAGATTTCGCAAACTACCATGCGGGGAATTTCATTGTCAAGGGAATGTCATCCCAACAGAAAAACAAGTTTTTCAAAGATGTCAAACACTACTTCTGGGATGACCCCTTCTTGTTCAAAATCTGTGCGGATCAAATGATCCGGCGGTGTGTGCACGACAAAGAAGCTCTCGACATTCTCGAAGCTTGCCACAATGGACCCACCAGGGGACATCACGGTGCAAATCTCACCGCCAAAAAGGTCTTTGATGCCGGATTCTTTTGGCCTTCAATATATAAAGATGCACACGAGTTGGTTAAAAACTGTGACTCGTGCCAACGACAAGGAAAATTTTCACAAAGGGATGAGATGCCTCAAAATTCCATCCAAGTTTGTGAAATCTTTGACGTTTGGGGCATCGACTTCATGGGACCCTTCCCATCTTCTAGAGGCAACAAATACATACTCGTGGCTGTCGATTACCTGTCAAAATGGGTTGAAGCAAAGGCGCTCCCCACCAACGACGCCCGAGTAGTTTGCAAATTTCTTAAATCTCTCTTTGCCAGATTTGGTGCTCCCCGTGCCATCATCAGTGATCGTGGAACACATTTTTGCAATGACCAGTTTGCAAAGGTCATGCTTAAATATGGAGTCACTCATCGTCTCTCCACCGCGTATCATCCCCAGACAAGTGGGCAGGTTGAAGTATCGAATCGTGGTTTAAAAAGAATTCTTGAAAGGACAGTGGGCGAAAATCATGCCTCTTGGTCAGACAAACTAGATGACGCTCTCTGGGCCTTCCGTACAGCGTACAAAACACCCATCGGGTGTACTCCGTACAAGCTTGTATATGGAAAGGCATGTCATCTGCCGATTGAGTTGGAGCACAAAGCTTACTGGGCCCTTAAACATGCAAACTTTGATCTCCAAACAGCGGGTGATCAACGCAAAGTTCAACTCAATGAATTAAGTGAACTGCGTGATCAAGCCTATGAAAATTCTTTGATCTACAAAGAGAAAACTAAGAGGATTCATGACGCAAAGATCAAAAACCGCGTTTTCAACGTCGGTGATCAAGTCCTCCTCTTTAACTCAAGATTGAAAATTTTCTCCGGCAAGTTGAAGTCCCGTTGGTCAGGACCATTTACCATTGTTCAAGTTTTCCCGTATGGCACCGTTGAGTTATCCCAGAACTCCGGGCCAAACTTCAAAGTAAATGGTCATCGTCTCAAGCACTACTTTGGAGGTGATATCCCTGCTATGGATATCCCGGACCTCCAAACCTTCCCTAAGGACAACTAAATTCAGGGAATTGGGTCAAGCTTAGTGACCCTAAACAAGCGCTTCGTGGGAGGCACCCCATGCTTATCCTAGTTTATCAGTAGTAGTAGTATGCTAGCTTAGTAATGAATAAGTGTTTAGTTGTTGTGAGGAGGCTTGCCTCTTCCTTTTCCATGTTTTGTGTTTTGTGTTGTATTGTCCAGGATGTCCCAGATTTTTGAAGCCTCTCGTGCTCGCGGTATTTGTCCTTCGAATCCACAAGAGCTTCAACAATCCTCAATCCCCTTGACAATTTGGGAATCCCGATATCCTAATCTTATCGACTAACGTTTATCTTTAAGCATAATTCATAAACGGCTTAGGATTTACGTAGAAACCCTTCGTAAAACATTGAGGACAATGTTTCATTCTAGTATGGGGGGATCTTCGATTTGATTGTGCCTGCAGCCGTTGTTTTCACGTAATCCTGTTTTTACCACCAAAATTTCAAAAAAATGAAAAAAATTAAAAATTTTCAAAAATAAAATAAGTGTTTTGTCACAATTTTGACTTTCCTGCTGGGTAGAATAAGAATAAATTTTGACTCGATCGAGCGTGTTGAGCTCTAGCTTGTTCCTTAACTTTTAGACTAAGCATTCGCGAATATTCGCGAAGAACGAAAAATGATAGAGTTAAGTATGAGTTGGATGCTAAACAAGGATTATTTGGAAATCTTAAGAGCTCATGTGTGTAATTTGTCGCTTTTTCTCCCATAAGATTCTAACCTGATTAATATACGTGCTACTTTTGGAAATTAAACTTAAATCAATAATTTTTATGTAGTATATAGCAAAAACTTTAGACTTAGTTCAAATTTATACTTGAATTTTTCAAAAAGACGTTTTCCCAATATAAAAAAAAATGATGAAAAATGCAAAAATATAATAAATATAAACTGTGGGTTGATAAAAGTTTGTATCTTGCCGGCTCACAACCGATGTTACAGCCTTCTAAAGAAAACCCATAGTAAGAATAATAATCCGAGACTGATAAAAGTTTGCTGCATCTTGCCGGCTCACAACCGATGTTGCAGCCTTCTAAAAGGTCGAGGGTTACAAACTGCGTAAATAGTTAATATTAAGTGTGAATAAAAGACCTCTTTTTGTTAAATTCAAATATGCTTTTGAACTTTGGCTATTCTATTTTATAAGCTATGTGCATACGGAAAACCTGAGAGTTTTTGAAACCTAAGGTCCGTGAGTCCCGATACTAGTCTCTGTGGGGTGTCAAAAGCCTAGTCACTTAACCGCAAGGTTGGGATGTGCCGAGACGAAAGTCGCTACATGGGATGATCTCGCCTTCAAACTCATTATTCTCGGGTAGAACGTGAAACATAGAATGTTGTAAAACGTTGATCCATGGTTGAAATTCAAAATAGCACATACACCCTAAAATATAAATTGTCGAGAGTGAAAAGTTTACAAGTTGCAAATATGAGTAGTGTTAGCATATTAACTCATAATTAACAGTGATTTCGTTTTAAGCTTGGTTTGGAATAAGTGAGAAGTCGGGAACGATGAATTTATCTTTTTTGGGGCATTCTCGGATCGAAATGCATCTTGTTCTGTGATCCCTTAAAGTTATTTAATAACGAAAGTCAAACGTTCTAGTTAGTTGATTAATGAAAAATGAAAAATACAAAAAGATGTGTAGGAATAGGTGTATATATAAAAAATGGTAAAAGCGGGGATTTTCAAAACTTATGAGTCTTTAACTTCCTCGATGAACACTTAGCTACTTTTCCAAGTTATTAGTCGAGGGTGATTGAGATTCTTAGTTTTCTAAATGCTTACTTCATAGCATTGCGTGAGGACACGGCAATACCTTAGTATGGGGGATTTTGGTATGCGTTTAATTACACATACCTTTTACCTTTAAAAACGAGCTAAAATAACCAAAAACGGACTTAAAATGCCAAACATATGCTTGTTTTGCTAATTGTGTTGTGCAGGAACGGATATCTAAGAAAAGGACGAAAAACAAAGCCAAAACGACAAAACCGGACACGGAATGGAAAAGCGTGGAAAAGACAAAGTCAAGACAAAGCCCAAGTCTGAAAAAGTCAACCCAAGTCAACCCCGACAAATCCAAAGTCAAAAAGTGAAGAAAAATAAGTTTAGGGACTAAAACTGCCAAGTCCCTAAACTTATTCAATGAAGGTTATAAAGAAAAACTTGTGAGGGATCAAAACTGCCAAATGCCCAAAGTATTAACCACAAGGGCCATTTCTGCCAAGTCCCCAAAACCATAACTCAAAAGGACCATGGGTGCAATATCAATTATAACCTTTGGGGACTGTTTCTGCCAATGACCAAAACTTTCATTAAACACAAGGACTGAAATTGCAAAGTCAAGTATATACATGAGGGGCTGTTTGTGTCAAAACCCCAAACCCTCACCCCACGTTTGAACTACTGTTTATCTTCTATAACACTTTCCCGCCAAACCCCACAACCTCCCAAACCTGTCCCTCTCAACTTCGTTGACTCCCCACATCCATCCAAAACCATCACTATAACTAAACCCCACCCCCACATGGGTATGCCAAGCTGGCAATCCATAATCCCACAATTCGATCAAGGGTTTGGATTTAAGACCTTGGGCACCAAGCATAACCAAGGGCCAGGATTTGAGTGTGTTTTCTACACTCTCACAACAAGCACACATATGCTGTTTTGTCTCTAAAAAGAAGCACAAGAAGAGAAGACCAAGTGAAAAAACCCTAGCTTAGTTTGGCTATTTAAGTCTTTTGTAAGCCCTTGAGGCACCAATTAGTTTTTTTTAGAGTGTAATTTTCTTTAAGTTCAGCTTTTAAGTTTTTTTTAGTCCAACTTTTTATGTACTTGTCTATTGTGAAGATTAATGAAAATTCAGTTGGTTTTTAATATTGTGTTCTAAGTGGCTTGTACTTCTTTAAAAATCATATAGGTTCTTAATATAAACTTTATAATCTGTTTTTAAAACCTTTATACAAAAATTTAAGAAAAGTAAAAAAGGGAGAAAGAAAAAAGTTACTGTTTGATCATAGCTAAAGGATGAATGAGCAAACAAGGATGGCTCATTGGGTTTCTTAGTTAAGCTTTTATAAGCTTTGGGTAGGTTTTAGAGCTTATTTAGGATTGACTTCACTCCTGTTTTGAGCAAGGAGTTCAGGTATGCCTTTTTAAAATTTTCAGCTTATTTTCACTGTTGCTTAGTAGCTTATTAAAAGTGCTTATCTCTCTTTGCTTTTTACTTTTTAGTGCTTATTATTGCATGTTTGCTAGTTAACTTCAAAAGTTTTAGCTTAATTCAGTTTTTGTAAGCTTTAAAATCCAGTTTTAAAATATAAGAGGGTGTTTGGGTTAAGTCTAAAATGGGTCAAAAAGGGAATGACATGGGTTGCTGTCACATGGTCAACTTTAGCTTAAGTTATTAAGCTTGTTTGACTCTGTTTTCAAAAAGTTTTTAAGTCCAAAAGTTGTTTTTCAAGTTTTCTAAATTGTCCTTTAATACTGTGGGTTTTAAAAGAGACCCAAGTGCTTATTTGCTTAAGCTCTTGTAATCCTGAGTTTTAGTCTCAAAATGTGTCATTTGTGAGGTTTAAACAAGTTTTTAAAAACTTGTCTTGAGTCATTTGTTCTCTAAGTCAAAATTGCCAAGTATTTGGTGTCCTTTTTTAGAAAAAGCTCTTTTTAAGAACAAAAGATCAGCAACTTTAAATTGGTTTTAGAAGCTTAAAATTTGAGCATAAGCTCACCTTAAGCCCTTTTCAATCTGTTTTAACTTCATTTTTTATTTTGAGCTTATTTGAAAGCTTATTTTAAGCTGTCAAGTTAAGACCCCTTGTTTTAGCTATATTTGCCCTGGTGCTAAGGGGTTGTTTTTAAGCACACTAATCTAGCTTATTTGTGAACTAAGCTATGCTCAATCTGTTTTAAGCTAGTTTTTCATTTTGAGCTTATTTGACAGCTTATTTTTAGCTGTCAAGATAAGCCCCCTTGTCTTTAGTCCATTTCCCCTGGTGCTAGACCACCTACTTTAAGCCACTTGTTCTAGCTTATTAGGGGGCCTCAGCCCAAGCTTTTGGCTTTTCTAAAAAGCCAATAAGCCCTTTTTTAGCCCCTTTAGTTGTAGCCTTTAGCTTGTCCTCTAGGTAGCCTAAATTTAAGCCCAAAGTAGGTCCTTGACTGTTTTCATTTTGCATAGTATAAGATTTAGCTTATTCCTGTTCTGGCTTATTTTGTGCTTTTTAACTAATGTCTTTGAGTTCTTTCTTGCTTATTTGGATTGCTGGTGGCTTGTGATAGCTTATTGTGCCCTTTTCCCACTGCTTGGGTGTTTAAATAAGCCATTTTTGCCTTAAATTCACCCTAGCAGTACTAACTCCAAAGTTAGTACTGCTGAGTGTTTTTAAGAGAAGCCAACCTCTGGCTTATTAAGCTTATCTCATTTGCTTATTCTTGTCCCTAGTAGTTCATATTAATTGTGTGTTTAGTTGTGTTGGCCCATTTTCCAACTTTGCTTGCTTATTTTGTGTTAACAGTCAAAAAGCCATAAGCCATTTAAGTTTTAAGCTTATTTAAGTTTTCTGTCTAGTTTAAGCCCTTTTCAGCTTATTTAGTTACTACATTTTAGTTCCTAGTGCTTTTAGGATTAGGTTAGACAATCCCTTTTAGCTTATTTATTCAAATTTTTAGCTTATTAGTCCAAAAAGTTAAAAAGACTTAGCCATTTTTGCCTTAAGCTTATTTAGGCAAACTGTCCAAATAAAAAGCCCTTTTTCAGCTTATTTATAAGCTTTCTTAAAAAGCTGTAGTTATAAAAATTGTTAAGCTCAAGGAGCTTAACAAGTTTGTTTAAAAAGTTTTCATAAAAAAAAGAGGAGATAAGGGGTGACCCGGGTGAGCAAGACTCGAACCCGGGCCTCTACCCTCAATACACCTCTCTTTTATAACATGCCTTACCGCTGCGCCCTTGGGACTTCTACGTTAGAGTCCCAAGTGGCTTAGTATTTAACCCTTTTTGGCCCTTATAAGCCATAAGCTGTTCCCAGCTTATATTCGGCTTATTCATAAGCCGAATTTTGGGGTTCTTATTTTTCTTAGGTAGGATTTTAGGTCTAGTATTTTAGGTAAATTTTTCAGAATTTTTAAAAATAGTTTAGTATTTTTTATAATTTAATTTCGTTATAAGTTTTAAAAATTCATAAAAAATATAAAAATTATCAAAAAAATATTTTTCTTTTTTAGAAAATTTTCTTTAGTCATATATTTCGTAGGAGAAAATTCAAAATTTCGTAGGGGTCATTTATGTAACTTTTTGATTTTAAAGAAACGGGGCTCGTGCATTTTGTCTTGACTCGTTTTTGGGTCAAACGACCTCCGTTTTCAGTCTAGTCTTTTTCATTCTTCGTTATTAGTCCCCTAGAGTAGTTTAGAAGTGAAAATTTCTTTGTAGGGTTAATTTTGAAGATTTTAGGTTTTTGACCCTTTGTTCGGGATTCGTGCTCTCGTTTTTCAGCTTAATTTCATAATTTTTAGGTTTTTCTTAATCGTTTTGTTTGTTATTGTTTAACTTAGCTTTCCATACTCTCAAATCATTTCTCTCATTCAAACTCCAATCTTTCGACTGTATCGATTCTCCAGTCCAGCCTCGTTGGGGATAAACGACCCGGGAATATTCTATACTACTTCTCGGTTTTATTGATTATTGTAGTTTTTTAGATTATATATATTTTATTATATATTTTATTATATATAGTTTAAAGAACTATCAATCAGTGAGCTGAGAGCGATCTCCGGTCATGTGCTTCGAGCAACCGGAGTCCAAATACCAGAGGACGATTTGGACAACCTGCATTCATTAAGAGAAGTAGATGGAATATTGGTTTTTGTGGATCCCAAGATTTACTGGGTTCCTGTTTGTTAGCAGACATTGGTTTAATAACCTTAGTTTTGCTAACGGACTCAGTATTCTTATTCTTCCTAGGTTTCCTTGAGTATACCAATTTAACCACAGGTTTGGGTGATTCAGATTCTAGAACTATTGGTTTCCTAGAAGGTACTTCATTAGTAGTGGTAATCCTAGTTAAAGGGCACGCATTTCCTACAATAGTGAAAGTCCGACCGGTAGGTCTCCAAATATATCCTATCTGAGTGAACACTTTTCCTGTTGGTTTCCAAATATCTTTCTGAGATTTACTCTTCTTAGATTTACTCTTCTTAGGTTTAGCACGAAATTTCACATCATTCATAGAGTTAGAAACACACAAATTATCAGAAGACATGCAATCATCACTGTTAATACAGACATAATCAGAATTATCTTGTTTCTTGGAATTCTGCACAGACGCAGATCCATTAACTTTAACAGTACCATTCCTTTTATTCAAACTAGATTTAACGTTCCTAGGGTGAGCTTCTACTTTATTCTTCGAATTACTACTTGGTGTTTGCAGAATCCTATCATTCCTGGTATTGCCTGAAGGCTGTGATCCGCTAGCACTAGTAGAAAGTCTTACTCCTGTAGAATGCAACACACGCTTGTTAGAAACTAATTTTGAAGTTGAGTCTGTTTTTGTGTTTTCTGTGGATGTGAGTGATTCGGCAAACCTAACTTTCTTGTCCTTTTTCCTCGGTGTGACCTCAACTAATTGAGGACCAAAATTGTTGATGCTAGGGCAAGATCTACTTATGTGTGAAAGCAAATCCTGAATGACTTTGGTATACCTAAAGGCAGACTCTAAAAGTGAATCTTGAGGATAATTAGCTTTTACATGTTCGACTATATCCCTAAGGACCAAAGCTTCTTCCTGAGTGTGTTTAATATAGGAGGAGTGAGCAGTCCTTTTATTCAACAATTTGGGCGTGATTGGTTCCATATTATCCTTAGACACATTTGGATCAACAGAGTGGGTCTCAATAGCCTCCTTATCTACAGCTTTTCCTTTAAGTTTCCTTAACTCATTTTTTAGGGCTGCTATGACCAAACCTTGTTCCTGAAGTTTTGCATTTAAATCAGAAATTTCCCCAGACTTTATATTGACTTGTTTGATTAACGCATCACATTGTTCTTTTGATTGAACACGTTTTGGTTTAATCGAGTCATAAAGTTGCTTATAAGTCTGTTTCAAATGCTCATTCTCAGCAACAAGTTTTGTCACTCTATGTTCCAATTCAATGTTAAGAGTCTCAATTTCATCCATGTCCATTTTGACTGTACTATCATCCACATTTCCATTTAAGGACTTAATTTGCTCTTTCAACTTGACAATGACTGTGTCTTTTGCTTGAGACTGAGCTCTCAATTCACTTAATTCAAACAACTGAGTAAAACTTGGAGCATTTTGATTTAAAACACTGTTTTCTAGTTGAAAAAAGTCTTCTGTTAAGTTGTGAATCAGCTTCCAAAAGTGGTTGCATTGTTTTTCAGAGTCGTTATATATCTTACAAAGTTTATCAGTAAGTTTCTTATAAACAAAATCCACTTTTATTGAGATGCTCAGTTACTTTGTGTTCGAGACACATTTGATCATTCATTCACTGTTTTTCCACAACTCTTCATTCAGAGAACAAATTCACAACATTTTACTAATATTCTTTATGGTCTTATCTTATAAAATCGTTATGGTTTGTACCCTAGAGTCCTGTTCCCATTTTTTAATTCTAAACTTGATTCATTTTTAACTTCGAAAGTGGTTTTGGGACTCAAGCGATGTTGTTCGACAGACTGTTCATTTGATAATTAAAATACTTTGGACTTCGGCAGTTCTTCAACCTAAGTATTGGTGAAGGTTTATTTTTTTTTTTATTTGTTTTTTTTTTTGTGTGAAGCATTATGTGATTTTTTGTTGTATTATTTTTCTTTGAAGTTTTTTTGTTTGTTTCTTTTGAAGGTTTGTTAGATTATTGATTTTTTTTTCTTTTTTTTTTTTTTTTGGGTAGATGATTTTTTTTGTTTCTTTATGATATCTTTTTTATTTATTTTTTAAACAAGGTTAAATGATTTCAATCTTACGACACAAAGCCTTTGTATGTTTAAACCCCACGTGCACTCAGTGATTGACTTGTGGCAGTTGGTCTCTTTCTTTGACAACACTGCATCAATGCCTGTAAGATAGCCGTTTAAGCTTTAATTTTAGCTCTGTCTTTACATACTTTACTTATGGAGTTCTTTTTGGATCTCAACTTATGACGGTTGTTGATGAATGAGTTGACCGAGTCTAATGATGGGACCGATTGTCGTTTTCCAATAGGCATGTTCACTATATAAATCAGATTGTCGAATAAATCGTTTGTAGTAATCGTTATTAAGAACTGCATAATTAATGGGTTTAGCGTTCTCTCTATTTTTACAACAATTGGATCTCTGTTCTTTTCAAACAGCTATTTTGACGACTCTCTTTCACAAAGCATTAATGGTCTCATACAGAATCAGGAAATCACAAATAGTTTCATTTTAAGATTGGTACGTTCCCGTCATACAGCTTTGGCTTTGACTCCCGAGATCTTTTTTCTTAGAAGAAAGGTTTTTCAATTACCGATAGATTGTTTTTTCGTGGTATGATTTTAACATTTTTTGGATTTAGTCATCATATGAACAGTTTGGTTTAGATTAACCTCTTTTGGAAAAAATGATGTTATCAAGTAGCTTTAATTTTTTCTTTTCTAATGCCAATTTATCTATCAATATTTCTGTTTTCTTCATTTTTTTAAATCATTTTTGAGATCAGAAAACTTTGTTTTATTAAGATTCATTTTCTTGCACTTTTCGAACAAGATTTTTGCTTAAGGGACGTTCAATCCTAGGCATTACTGTTCTGTTAGGATCTAGAACTGATAGATCTTCTAGCCTTTGTGGTTTTTTGATTTTTATAGTACTTTATGTAATCCAAGTTATATATCGTGAAGAGACTCTAACATTTGTTTAGGACGGAAATCTTAAAAATACAGTTTAAAGATGTTACAAATATAAATCAACGGTTCCTATTATGGATCTCTCGATTGATAATAAACTGTTTGTGTAATTTCGTAATCGGTCCGAATCCCTTATGCTAAAGGTTTTCTTTTATAGAGAAGATAAACCTAATTGCTAAAGCTAATAAACGCGTTAAGAGATAAAAACTAAAAACGCGTAAGAGATATATTAAATCTCTTCCTATATATCTCATTCTATTTTAATGAGATAACTACTAGAATATAATCTATAATTTCCTTCATACAATTAATCACGTCTATAAAGTAAGATCAGCAGATTCTATATCTGTCAGAGATATGAGAACCATGGACCAGCGAGGACACATAATTCAGCAAGTAACCCACTTAATGACATCAGCAGAACGAAATCTATACGCAAGAAGAAACGGCACTTAGTCGGTTTCATTAATTCCCATCAATCCTCCACTAAACTTGGTATTTGTCTCGTTATTCCAAGTTTCTAGATAGATCTTCTCAGAAGCAAGAGGAATTTTTTTATTGCTAGTACTGAGAAACAAAGTAATCAGCAAATATAGATGAAAACAGCAAGAACAATCGATACCACTGACAGTATCACCATAATACCAGCAGATACAATTTGTATACCCAGTAGTACAACAATTAAAAGCGTAGCAGAAGAGTGAGAAACGTAGGAAGCAAACATCACAAAACAAGCTGCATCAAATGTAACAGCATGGGAACATCGTCATGAACTGCTGATTCAAATGAAGTAGCAACATCTAAGATCCAGAAGCTTTCCTGTCTTTGCAGCAAACTTAAGTAGTTTTGTTAAGCCTTTACCATGTTGTAGCTACTCAATCTTGGGCATAGTTGAACTTGGTGGAAAACACAAACACCTGGATGTAACAAAAAACCAGTCCAATTTTCTCAGAACGTGAATCAAGGGTGAATTGGAATACCCTAACAGTTTTTGGCATAAACGTAAGACAATTACAAACGGTTTTGTCTTGTACTTACCTGTAGTCGTTTTGTTCAGTGGATATAGCCAATCTTTCACTTCAAGGGAGTTATTTGTCGTATGAGTCGATTAACCATTCAATTTTTTAGTTAACTATTGCTCACATCTTTTAACGGATTTGAGAAAGTCTTTACCAAAGAAGCCGTACCACTCTTGGTACTAGCCCATTTTTCATCCCAACAGGATAATGAAAATGTATACCATCAGTTTTAGGTAAAACCTGGGATCCTATCAAAAGGAATTTGAGAAAGTCTTTTAACAACGAGTCGTACCCTCTTGGATAGCCATTTTTCATCCTAAACAGGATACATGGGGGAAATGAATACCATCCAGTTATAGTTACCTGGCAACCATCAACGGATTTGAGAACTAACCATTAGCCGTTTGCTATGGTGAGCAGACTCTTTCTTGGCTGATTAGCCTAGGTTGTGCTGAAAACCATTTGTCGTGCAGTTTGCATATGACAAATGTAAACAACCCTAATTCGGGAGACCGTTTTTAGACACACCCTTATCTTTACAAATCTAAGGATGTTTATATGCTATTTTGTCAAAAGAAACTAATATATAAAACTATCTAAGTGTTAAATATGATTTTTATTTTATTTTTTTTTAAAAAAAGTAAATTAAACTTTTGAAGTAACCACTAAACACTATACTCAGAAACTACTTATTCAGTGAGCACGTTGCATATTCACTCTTATGATTGCCTTAAGCCAGCAGGACCGTCTGATATTATATTCCCAGCAACAACATCTTCCCGACCAATTACTCGGGGTTGATACTGTGAGCCTGTGGCGTACATATCGTTAACAGCAGTGTTGCCCGGATAGGATAGATCTTGTCCTCAAAATATTCTCAGTCTTACCATTCGTCATAATTCCTGGACTCACTATGAATGATCTCTTAGGATTACAACTTCATGCTGCAACTCACATACATTCATCGTGTGTACAATGCAATAAAGTCTTCCACAACATCAGGATAGAAGTGTAATGACACAATCTTATTCCATCCAGCCAAGTTCTAATAACAAACATCTACTTCTGGGTTTATAAACCGGATAGTACCTATTATCCATCGACGAATATGAAGGAGTTTCCTCACGTTATAAAATGATGGTAGCTAATCTTTCAAGTAGGTTAATAGTTTCTTTTCGCCGCCTGTTACCCTGATGATAAACATGAATTTTAGTGTTACGTAAGCGGATCAACTCCATATTCTACACATTATTTAATTGTTCCATTTGGAAGAATGGGGGGAATTTTATCTCTCCATGTCATCATCAATCTCACATCTAGTACTTGAAAAAGTCCTAACAGGTATTATCCCATAGGAAGATCATCCTTCTCACCCCCAAGATGTTTACGACGAGACCGGAGGAGGAGAGAGGCAGACTCAGAAAACGGTTTAAACCTTAAACCCGTGGTATCAACAATCTCATCATCAGGTAGCTGGTCCACAAACTACAACACCTTCACAAATTAATAGAACTTTCCCCTAAAGATTATCTCAGCAATCTCTTCGTCCATTTAGAGTCAGGCGTCAGCAACAATCTCGTGACTACAATCTGCTCTTCTCATCACTTTTCAAGGAAAAACTCATTATGATCCCCTGATTGTGGATTGAAATTGGACAGCAAGTGGTATTTGTTAAGTAGAATAATTGGGTCGGTGAAGGGCCACCTTGCAATGGTTGAGTGTGGATGGTGAAAGAAAGAACCAGCTGCGAAATCTTGAAAACGGTGAAACTCCAATCGTTACGGCTCCCGTGATACCAGCAGAATCCATTAGCTGTGAGTTGGTGACTGTTATTAGTTCTTCTGAAGTCAGTAACTGTAGCACCAAATGCACCACCGCAGGATTGGAAGCAGACAGAGGCCAGCAAATAGGGAATAAGTAAACTTGTAGCCTGAACCCTTGCAGGAAATTAGAACTACCACCACAGTTAGAATAGAATCAGGATCATATGCAGGTAGAGTTGTCAGAAGCTGGAACACTAGCTGGCTGTGTAGCTAATAACACGTTTCAACCCTTTGTCTTTCGTTTTGATAGACTGGTGGCTCGTAGTTATGGCATAGGCTTTGGGTTTCGGAAAAATTAATCATAATAAAAAAAATACAAAAAGGTTTTTACTGAGCCACTCATGACAAGCGATTTCTTTTCAGGCGTCTGCAATTTTACCAGTACTCTTTCAAGCCTTATGTCTTTTGTGCTATTCACTAGCCTTGACGTCTTTAATCGTGGATGTGATGGTACCATTATGGTATATGCTGCAAACCATTGATTCTTAACCCATGGTGCGCATCATCTGTTGTGACCTCAGATTTCTTCATGGCCTTTCACACTTGAGTGCTCTGTTAGCCGGTAAATCTGCAAGGCTTAATTCGTCTTTTTTATCAGCAGTCATGCAGCTCGTTATATGTTCTCCTCGTTTTATTTTAGCTCCCAACAAAATCTCTTGCCTTTGCTTGGAATTAGAACCATCTTGCATCTTCATGTTCAAACCAGGTATCTCGTTTCTATTCTTAAGCATTCATGAGATCGTACTATTTCCTTGCGCGCTCTTTAGAATACTTTTGGCATGTCTATCCTGGCTAAATCCTCAGCTGTTACCGTTGAACCAAACGCCTCCACTAGCTGTTACTTCTTCGAAGCGTTTCATGGCTTGTGCATCCTCTGCAAGAACTTCAGCAGGTATATCCAAATCTGGCATAGGAGCACTTTCCCTTATTAGCATGGGAACAGAAGGACCAGCAGGTTTAGTGACATGCTGTGTGAGGGGATAGATCCCCACCAGCAGAATGATTTGCTTGAAATCTGCTCAAAGGCATGGAGTAGATAATCTCTGTCTTGGCACGTCAGTTAAGCAGACCGCTTACGCATTAGAGGAACCTCCTCCTCTTCTCGTTCATCAACCATCCTCAGTAAGGGAAACAGAAGGTGATCATGACTAGAGCTTGTAGATGCCATTCGGGATAATATCCAATCGTGGTCAATATCATCCTGAACTATCCATTTCCCTTCCGCTGCTGACGGTCATCAATACTCCAACCGTGATTCCTCAAATGTTTAATCGTTTTCTCCTTACTTATTGACTCTAGAGACAAGAAAAAAATGAGTTCCCCCAAAAATAGCACCCCCATAATTTTCTCTTGTCTTTCCCAGATCAGATTCCCAATGAGTCTATACGTCCATTCACCTGTCAAGCTTTGCAGATTAAAACCAGTTAGTGTGCAGGGTAACTCTGCCACTACACTGCTGAATCAGGCTGTTGGTGTAGGAGCATTCGGGTAAACCCGTAAACAGGTGACTCTCAATGGAATCCTCCATGTAGTGGTGTCATCTTCCATGGAGATGTATTTATACAAGGTCTCTGGGCTCTAGATTGTTGTAGCCCATGGTTGGGGACAAAAGATAATGGGTGCACTCTTAGGTTAGGGTTATTTTCACTTGGGGCTTGGGATATGGGATAAAAATTTACACTAATCATATTTTAATTTAATTATTTAAATTTTATTTTATATGTCTTATTAAATTTTTACTTTTAATTTTTTTAAATATTTTTGAATTATTTATAATACTTATATTTTTATTATTGTTATAATGATTAATTTTTTTATAAGTTTTTTTTTTTTTTATATTTTTTTACAATTATTATTTTTTAGATTTTATCATTATTTTTTTATATTTTTACCTAATTTAATAATAAAGTTCATTAAATATTATATTTTCTATTTAATGATCATTAGTTTCGATTATTATGAATTTCTGATTTTTTAAATTTTATAATTTTTAAATAACATATTGATTATTTACTTTTTCTTTAATCTTCATCATTACATATAGTAATTTTATACTAATTAATTTTAACTTTAATCAAAAATTTTAAAATTTACAAAAATTTTTTTTTAATAACTTTATTTTTTTTAAATATTTTTTATCAATTTAAAAATTTATTTATTTTATTATTTAATACGATTTTGACAATACTTTTATATACACCTTATTTTAACATATTTAACACCCTTTTAAAAAACACCACACACCAAAACAAAAAAATAAATACAAAAAACAATCCATCCCAACACTAAAAACAAACACAAACACTACAATAAAACAAAAAAACTCATACAATTTAAAACAATAAAAAAATAAAAATCAAAAAACCTTAATAATAAATAAAAAACATAAATAAAAAATTCAAAAAAAAATAAAAGATAAAATAAACAAAAAAAACCATTATAAAGAAAAAAAAAAAAAACAAAAACATAAAAAAATAATATTAAATATATAATTATAATAAATAAATTAAAATATAATAAAAATATTTAAAAATAAAAAATATAATAAATAAAAAAAAAAATAAATAATAAAAAACATATTTAATAAAAATCTTTTAATAATATAATAAAACAAATTAAATAAATAATAAAAACATTAAAACTACAAAAAAAAATAATGGGGTTTAAATATTACATCAGGGTACACCATACCAGCTGGTCTAGGGGTTCAGGGGGTTTGCGCTTCTTTTAGGCCATAACAAACTCTTTTTATTATATGGCTATTGGGCTCCTTATCTGCCTCTTTATCTTTTTTAGGTTGTGCAGGCCGGGGTAGGTATGAGGTACTCTGGCTCTGGAGAAGGATCCCAATGGGTGATATATGGTCCAGGTAACAGTAGGCCTATGGGTATCCATTCAAGTAACAGGTGGAGACAGGGTTTAGGGGATCTAGGTTGAGACAGGGTTAGGGTGACAACCCATTCTTGTCTCAGGTATAAAGGTAGGTTGTAGTGTGTTTAGAGTGTTAGGTGTTGATGGAGAGAGGGGGGGTGTGTCTCTTCAAGATTAGAAAAGGAATAAGTTTGTTTGGCCTCTAAGGTGTTGGTTCCTCTAACAGGGGGAAACCAGGGGAGGGGGGGACGAGTAAGTGTGTGGAGTGAGGTTGAGGAAGAGTTTGTAGGGGAAGTTGTGTCGCGGTTACACGGATGTGCCTCAGCTTTGCACTCACACTGCAGCTTCATTTTGGCTGCAGCACTTCGTCCTTTGAAGCTTTCCCCCCCCTATTCACAACCAGCAGCCTTCTTTGCAACAGCGTATAGCATTGCTCGCTGCTAATGCAAATTAATCGAAAATATGGCACTATTACAATCACATACAATACTATAACAATTATAAAAAAACTAATTTATAAATAATAGAATCATAAAAGTCATTATTAAGCTATTTAGAAAAGGCATTAATATTCATTTTTTTCAGCAATTAGATTTAGATAATGGGGGAAATATAAAAAATGAAATTAAAATATGCTTATAATGCATATTTTGGGGAGTTGTTTGGGGAGATAGTGTTTGGGGTGGAACTATGGGGGTTTGGGGTGTGCAGGGGTTGAGGGTTCGTGGGGGTTGTGGGTGGGGGGTGGGAGTTGAGTAGCGGGGGGAAGGGTGGTAATAAATGTTTCGGGTTGTGGTGTGGGAGGGTGGCGTTGGGTTTCGTTGAGAGAGAGTGAGTGGAGGTGGGGAGGGGGGGGGTGGAGGGGGTGATGTGGGGTGTTTTGTGTTTGGTGGGGGGTAGGTGGTGGGCGTGGTAAGTGATTGGAGGTGGGGGGGAGAGGGGGGGGTGGCGGGTGGATGGTGATGTTGTGGGGATGGGGTTGGCAGGAGGAGTGGGGGGGTGAGGTGGGAGGGTAGATTGGGGGTGGGTGGTTGGAGGTTGGCTAGTGGGGGGGTTGTGGTGGGGGGGTGGGGGGGGGGGGTGGGGTGTGGGGGGGGTGGGGTGTGTAGGGTCAGAGAGGGGGGCGTTTCGTGGAGGGGTTATATGGGATGTAGGGGGAGATGATTTATGTGAGAAGAGAGGGGAAGTGTGATCAGGTTTATAGTAATGATAGAGTAGGTATAGGGTGTATTAAGGTATAGAAGGAGTAGTGGAATGGGTGTAGATAGGCTTATTTGAGGGTGAAAATAGGGGGGATGTTGGTTGGAGGATTTTAGTTAGTGAACGGGGGGGGGGGTGGGGAAATGAGGGGTTGGGGCTGATGGGGGGTGGAAAGTGGGGGGGGTTTTGAGGGGGGGGTGGGTGATTTAGGGTGGGGGGATGTGGTCGTGGGTTTGCGGGGGTAAGGAGGGAGTTGGGTTAGGATAAGTTTGGGTTTTAGAGTGATTGTTGTGGTGTGGCAGTGGTGATAGTAAGGGTGTAAGAAGTCCGACACATATATCTGTGTGGGTGGTGTGGGTGTGGGGGGGGGTGGTTTAGAGTGGAGGAATTGGGGTTGTTTTTGGGACAAGAGGTGGGTTGGGGGGGCGGGGGAAGGCGATGGGGGAGGTGGGTAAGGGCAAGTGGCGCTGAGGAAAGGGCACCTGAAAAGTTTGAGTAGACACATAAAATTTTGGTAATGAATTTGGTGTGAAAAGGGGGGGTGAGGAGTAGGGTTCTGGGTTATAATTTAGGGTGACTGAGGCGGTTGTGGGTGGTAGCGGGGGGATTTTATGTAAGTTATGGGGTTTTTTAAGCGCATAGTGTGTGTATTTTGGGTTTTACGTACCATTTAATGTGGACAGTTGTTGGGGGGGGGGTGGTGGGGGGGTGGGTATGGCTGTTCATGTGGTGGGAGGAGAACGTCACGAAAAAAGTGATGGGCCGATTACCTTTGGGGGTTTTGGGTCATAAGTTTCTCAACACAGATGGCATAAGGGGTCAGAGTTAGGGGTAGGTGTGTAAAAGATTCCTTTTATTGGATCGATGAAGGATTTTTGGAGTCGTGTTTGTTTTGGTTACTTTGTATTTATTAATTATTTGGGCTGCCAAATTTGTACCTCATTCTCCCAGCAATTTGGGATAATCGCATTCTAAGCATACATAATTCATCCTTGTTGCGTTCGTGGCGAGTGGGGGTTTGCGTTTTTCGTCGATTACTTCAACCACGATGTGCGCGTGTATGGATCGATTTGAGGGTATCGTTGTATGTTTTGGTGTTTGGGGGTTGCCTGCGTGGTTAAATGTAAGACATTGCTGTAGTGTGTTTTGTTGTGTGTGTGCTGGCCCTGAAATTGCTAAGGTTGGATACCTAGCACTCTGCTGGGGGGGGTTTAATTGGTTTTTTGTGGTATTGTTGAGGACGGGTTGTTTCAATTCTTTTAATTGTTTGTTGGACGCATACGTCTCCTGATTTTTTGTTGTTATTCTTTTGTTTTGGGTTTGTGAACCAAAGTATTTTGTCGGCCGCCCATATGTATGAGCCAGTGGATTTTACTCCCTTATGGTTTTATTGTTGACCGCCGGTTTAGACTTTGTTTGTTTTTTTTGGTGGGTTTTGTTGTGGCAAATACAACGCGTATGGAACTCTGCCTATAAAGCGGAACATATACCAATTTATTGATAAGGGTGTTAAACAATAAACAGCAGTATTGGCGCGCTCAAAAAGCAATGGGGGTATCCAGTAAGTTGTTTTACCAGTGCGGGGTTTTTTAGTGTCTTTGTTAGTTTTGGTGGCTGTTTACCTTACCCACGGTTTGTGTGTTTCAGGTTCTGGTGCGGCTCCGATTCTGGCTTAGGACCCATGTTTCTGTTGTTATGGATCGTGTTGTGTTAGGGTTGTGGCTTCCATTCTTATTTATAGATACATGAAGTTGGGGCATAACATTGATGCTGGGTGGTCGCGTGCAACGACGAAATTGTCAATGGCGGCGTTTTATGGCTTGGCTCTTCTGGTGGTGACTTTCTGGTACCCATGGACCTGTGGCGACACCTGGTTCTTAAAGAGCTTTTGTTTCTGTGACCATTAGAGCGCACTATAAATAAGTATGGAGCATCTGGACAAAATATTCTTGAAATAGAAGCCTAGAGAGACCTTGCCTTGAAAATAAAATAGCAGAGGAACTTAGGATTATAATATAATTCTCCAATGTGAAAAAAGGAAGATGGGACAACACTCCATAGAGGGGGGGATGGATGGATTCCAAAATGTGGAATGTCAACTACCTAAAAGCGCGATTTAGGCAACCTGATGAACCACCCAGAGCTCGATGATAGGAAGAATGAAAAAAAAACCGAATAGCTGTAGAAAATAGAATATTATATAGGATGATACTTACACCAACTAGACGATATGCTTTGCTGGTAGGGCAGGTTTGGTTGTAGGGCAGGGTGTGAGAGGACCATGCTCTAACTAAAATGGGTTTATTATATCTGCATAGCTGTGACAGGTGTGTTATGGGTGTATTGAATCATTGAATCTGAGATGGGTGAATTGGAAGTAAAAGGAAAATTATGGTGGGCGGGGTGGGGGTGCTTGCTATTTTGACTCTTGTCTCTAAGGAGTCAAGAAGTTGGAGAAAACGGTTAAACAGTTGAGGGAAACACGGTTGGTGGTTGATGCCTCAGCAAAGCGGGAAGGGAGGGAATATTCACGGTTGATATTGACCTCGATGGATTATCCCGTATGGCATCTACAGCTCTAGGTCATGATCAACCTTGCTTGTTCATTTGAGGACTGTGGGAGGAACGAGAAGAGGAGGTGGTTCATATAAGGCGTAGCTGGTGTCTGCTTATCGACGTTGACAAGACAGAGTTTTCTATCTCCAGCTTTTGAGCAAGTTTAAAGATAATCTTTCTGCTGGTGTTCTTTCATCACACAGCATTCCACTAATCCTTGCTGGTCCTTCTGTTCCTGCTAATAAGGGACAGGCTCTATGACCTGATTTGGATATACTTGCTGAGTTTCTTGCAGGGGATGCACAAGCCAGGAAACGCGTCGAAGAAGAACATGCTAGTGAGCGGTTGGTTCTAACGGTTACAGCTCGAGGATTAGCTCAGGGAGAGAATTGACAAATTGTTTCTAAAGAGCCGCGCAGGGAAATTGTCGATCTCATGATGCGTATATTATCGATAGAACAGACTGGTTGAACTTGATGATGCAAGTTGGTCTCTAATCTGTTATGGCAAAGAGTTGTTGGCGAGCTATTGTAATAGACAGGAGAACTTTATCGAGCGGCATGACTGGCTGTTAAGGAAATAAAGACGAGTAAGCCTTGGCTGATTTACGCTATCGAGCACTCAAAGGGTATAAGAGTATGAAGAAATCTTGAGGTCACACAGATGAATGCGCACCCTTGGTTATGAATCAATGGTGGCAGCTCAATAAGAGTACCATCTCGATGAATGACCGTCATGGCTATGAATAAACAACAGCTGCTTGAAGAGTAAGGGTATATTTGCTGACGACCTTGAAAAGAATGCTTGTTGATGTGCTCAGTAAACACCTTTTTCGACCCATGCCTGCATTACTGTGGCCTCCTTCTAAGAGACAAAGGGTTTTGAACGTGTTTCTTCACAGCAAGCTTGTGTTCCTGTGCTACAAACTCTACCTGCTGATGATCTGATTATAACTGTGGTTGGTAGCTTCTAATCCTGGCTGGTTTCAGCTATCCTATGATGGCCATATGCTGCTTCCAATACTGCTGGTGGTGCATTTGGTGCTACAGTTACTGACTCTAATGTCACAACTTCCAGCGCTATGGATTATGCTGGTTCACGCCGTACGATTGGAGCTTCACCGCTTTGCAGATCTGATGCTTGGTCTTCACCTTTCATTCATCCATTGCAGGTTGGCCCTTCACCGTCCAATGTATCCCTTTAATGATAAATACCAATTGCTGTCCTATTTCAATCACATAGGGGATCTTAATGAGTTTTTCTTGAAAGTGATGAGGTAAGAGCAGATTGGTATGTACGAGTTGTTGCTGCCCTGACTCTAATGACGAAGTTGATTTGCTGAGATTATCTTTAGGGGTAAGTCTATTTCTGGTGATGGTGTTGTGTTTGTAGACAAGCTACCTGATGATGAGATTGTTGATCCACGGGTTAAGGTTGAAACCGTTTCTGAGTCTGCCTCTTCTCCTCCTCGGTCTCGTCGTAAACATCTTGGGGTGAGAAGTGATGACTTCCTATGGGATAAACCTGTTGAGGACTTTTTCAGTTCTGAGAGTGAGAGTGATGATGACATGGAGAATTATATTCACCTTTCTAATATGTAAATTTAACGATTGGGAGATTTATGTGTTGTACCGCTCGTAAACACTTATATTCGGTTTATCATCAGGGGAACAGGGCCGCGAAAGTACTTTACATTATTTGAAAGAGTTGCTACCTCATGTTTATCGTGAGGATCTCCTTCTTTTGCGTCGACGGATGAATAGGTACTTTCGGTTAAACCCAGAAGTAGATGTTGGTTTAGAACTCTGGAGGGATGTGAATATGTTGTGTCAGTCACTTCATCCTGATGATGTGGAAGACTTTTGGCGTACACAAGATGAATATGGTTGTGAGTAGCTGGACATGTTGTATCCCTAAGAGTTCTTGTCTGTCCTGGATCTTAGAGGACGAATAATGGGAAGATAGATGAGAGGATCCTAATGTGTGTTGTGGACTATAAGTTCTAATCCAAGCACTCCTATCGGTATAAGCAGACGAGGACGGAAAGAGGTCAAAAAAAGCGGACAAGAGTGTCGACTTTTTGCAAGCATGCATTTGAAAAGACGTAAGTTAATATGTTAGAAAGCCAGCAAAAAGGCTCACTAAAAGATAAGCTATCCAACCATAGAGTGAATTGTCGGAGAATGTTGTTGTTGCTAAGGGAATATAGTAGATTCGAGAAATAGGTCCAGGAATTTGTGGATTAAGGCAAGCATATGAGTGTATTGCATCTGCTCCTATGTAAGTTGTTTCTGAGTTAGTGTTTGTAGTTACTTCAATAGTTTAGTTACTTTGTTTAAAAAAAAAAAAAAAAAAAAACATATGTACTCTTAGATAGTTTTATATATTAGTTTCTTTTGACAAAATAGCATTTAACATCCTTAGATTTGTAAAGATATGGTGTTGTCTAACTTTGGTGTTAGTGCTTGCACTGTACGACAAATGGTTTTCAGCTCACCATGGCTAACAGCCAAGAAAGAGTCTGGCTCACCATTTGCAACAGCTTTGGTGTGTTTCTCAATATACCGTGATGGTTTGCCAGGTTTCCTATAACTGGAATGGGTATTCATTTTCATGTTCTCTTTTAGATGAAAAATGGCTAGTCCAAGAGGGTACGGCTCTTGGTAAAGACTTTCTCAAATCCGTTGATGGTTGCCAGGTTACCAAAAACTGGATGGTATTCATTTTCCATGTTCCTGTTGGGATGAAAAATGGATTGTCCACGGAGGTACTGGACTCTTGGTAAAGAACTTCTCAAATCCATTTTTCCTGCATGTAATTGTTGACAATGTACTAAAAAATTGTATGGTTATCGACTCAGCATATTACTCTGTGAATGAAGAGTTGGCTAGTCCTGAACAAACGACTACAGGTAAAGACATGTCAAATCCGTTGTATGGCTGTGACGGTTTGCCAAAAACTGTTAGGGTATTCCAATTCACCATAGATTAAACGTTCTGAAGAAATTTGGACTGGTTTTTGTTACACCAGGGTTGGTGGTTTGTTTTCACCAAAGTATCAACTAGCCCAAGAGTGAGTAGCTAACTTGGTTAATGGCTTATCAAATATACTTATGTTGCTGCCAAAGACGGAAAGCTGCTGTCTCTTGATGTTGCTACTTTCATTTGATTCTGCAGTTCATCGTGTTCTTGAATGTTTCATTTGGATGCTGCTTGTTTTGGATGTTGCTTCTACCGTTTCTGCGGCTTTTATTGTTTTGATAATGGTTACATGTGTATCTGCTCGGTATTTGTGATGCTGCTGGTTCGTTTTGTTCTTGTTTGTTTTCTTCTATATTTGCTGATTAACCGTTTGTTTCTGAATGTCCTAATCATATCCTCTTTCTGCTTCTGAGAAGATCTATCTAGAAGTAAACTTGTCATTAACGGTATGTTCAAAAACAAAGTTTAGGGGAGGATAGTTCGGGAATTATTGGGGAAATACGGATCCTTATGTGTCGTTTCTTTGACTGTTAGAGATGTTCGTTTCTGCTGATGGCATTAAGTGGTTTCTGCTGATTATGTTCCTGCTGGTCATGTTCTCATTTCTGCTGACAGATATAGAATCTGCTGATCTTAATTATAGACGTGATTATTGTATAGTTATATTCTAGAGTTATCTCATAAAGATAGGAATGAGATATATTAGGAAGAGATTGATGTATATCTCTTACGCGTTTTTAGGAATCTTGTTTAGAAATTTAGGGTTTCTTCTCTATAAAAGAAACCTTTAGCATTAGGGTTTGGTACCGATTACGAATCACAAAAATAGTTTATTATCAATAGAGAGATCCATAGAGGATCATTGTTTATATTTGTTCTTCTTTATACTGCATTGTTTAGTTTCCGCCTAAACAATTGTTAGAGTCTCTCACGTATATGCTTGTGATTACATAAGTACTATACAACCACAAAGGCTAGAAGATCTATCTAGTTTCAGATACTAACAAGGACGATTCCAAAAAGGTAAGAAACTCGAAAAACGGATTAATAACAAAAAAGATACGATAAAAACACGATTTACGTTAATACCGGAACTATAGAACAAACTTTATAAAAGCAAGTTATAAAATACTTCTAAAACAGAAAGTTTAGTATTTTTCACAGATTGTACATATTTTTAGGATTCCAAAATGATAAGAATCGTAATTTTTCAATTAATAACGAAAGAGTTATGAATTTCGCGAGTTTACGACAATAAACACTTTCATAAAACTATTTTTATAAAAGTTACTATTCATGACAAAAACTTTTAATTTTGTAAATCTCATAAATCAATAAAATTTTCAATTACGAGAACGTGCTCAAAAGAATCGCTAAAAACGAAGCTATAACGAACAAAATACGACATTTACGGGTTTTACAATAACTAAAACTATAAAAATAATTTTATAAACGGGTGTGAAAGTAAAAGGTATTGTTCACTAGAGGACATGAAATATGAAAATATCAAATTTTGATAACTCGTCTTAATACGAAAACGTGAGCGCAAGACACACCTCAAACGGACTTGAAACGCAAAAGTTACGCCAGTTTTACTAAAACGGAAATTATAAACGTTTTAACTTATTAAACCCAATTTTACCTATACGATTAGATGGTGATCTAGCTATGTAGAATTGTATATAGTAGATGTTAATTATCATGCTTAGTACTTATACGGCCTTAAATTAAATAGGTTGCATCTGACGATTTACGTGACGCATTATCTGTGATATACTTGACATACGCTCACTCAAGGTGAGTTCATAGGCCCATGTTTTACATGATTTGTTTTATAAGTTTTTGGGGTGAGAAGCATGCAATGTTTTATAATTGGACACAAGTGGATAAGTTTTTTTATTATGATTACGTGTTGCCTAAGTAGCGATAGCCCTAGTTGAGCCCATTATCATGAACTGTCAGTTATTAGATTGTGAGCGTGAATGTTATGAATAAATCTATTATGATTGACATCCCTGTTTGGGTGATTAGCTATCACTAGGAAAACGAACATATACCATGTCGAATATAGGATGTTGCGGGTTAGAACATCATCACGGGCAATGTAGGCCATTTATATGGTATTCATTTATGTCGAGCTTCAGTGTCATGAGCTTAGGGCAACGTAATTACATTTATATGATGTCTACATCTGTTGCATTATCAAAATTTAGGAAATCTTGTGGTCCTACAATATACGATTTATCAAACCTATGAATTCACCAACATTATTGTTGACGTTTTAAAGCAATGTTTTTCAAGAGGTCAATAAGCACGAGGTGCAAGGGATACATTGGTGGTTTTGATTTGGATATCATGCAGTAAAGATTTTGTCGCATTACATTTTGTATAATCTGTTATGGGCTAGAAATCTTTGTATTTTAAACAAGTGAAGAAATGAAGCTTCGGGCTTATGTAACAAATACTTTGTCAAATCCAATGTATCGGTTTTAAACGACTTTTTGGTCGTTCTATATATATCTTGTGTTATTGATCTATGAAGTAACACGCCCCGGACCCTTATTCCGCTACGACCCAATTTGGGGGTGTTACAGATTGGTATCAAGAGCCAAGGTTATAGAGAACCAGGTCAAATGTTTTTGCTGGACTATAACCGTTTTCAAACATTGCATACACACAAAGGGGTTTTCACGGGGCATACATACGTGCATACATTCATACATACACTAGTTGTTGCATTAGTTGGTTATACTAGATGCATTCATAATTGATATACGTGTTTATATTATACTGCATATATACCATACCAGTCTTATATAATATAATTATATAAGTTATTTTTGCTTGTTACAGCAGTTATGTCATCTGGTTCTGCGGTTACCTATACTTCTGTCCACTCTGAGGCACGATCTTGGAGTATCCTGTTTGAGGATCCTTACGAGGAGGCTGCCCGACAGTTGTTGGAGCAGGCACCACGTCCTTCAGAGTATGTACCTGATCCCATAGAGCTAGAGGATCATGTACCAGTGTACATTCCTGAGCCTGAGCACCCTGAGGATTTAGTGCCAGCTGAGGATGAGGCACCTATAGAGCCATACATTACTGAGGTTGCTTCTGCACCTACACCGCCACTACCACCACCATCCCTTCTACCCACACTTATCCGACCCCCACATACTAGAGCAGCCATGGCTCAGAGGAGAGCTACAGCACCATCCATATATCATTCACTACTTCCAGCAGGGACGCCACCATTGTTACCTATACCACTACCTGCACCATCCACTAGCCGCAGAGCTGACATTCCCGAGGCTGACACGCCACCTCGGAAGAGGCTACTACTTACTGCTCCCACACCTAGGGTTGAGGTTGGGGAGAGCTCTGCTGCTACTGCTGCTAGACAGCCAGGATCTACTATGGCCCGCAGGGTCGATCATAGTTTTGTAGACACTGTGGATACCAGGGTTCGAGATACTGAGAGGAGGACTATGGCCGCCATAGAGGTGGTCAACCTGAGGGTCAGTTACCAGGCATATGTTCGCAGGAGAAAGAGTTTAGGGTTTTATTCATGACATCAGGAGGCCCAGGAGGACCGGGCTGCTGTGAGAGCTGAGATTGAGATATTGAGGAGAGAGAGGTTTGCTTACGAGCAAGAACGCATCAAGATCCGTCAAGCCTTGGATAGGTCTGAGGCTTATAGCAGGGCACTAGAGGCACGGATTAGAGGGTTAGAGACTCAGGCGTATCGCCATGAGTGACAGCGTCAGGACGCAGATGACCGTGCTATTAAGCATATCATACGTACCCAGGACTTAGAGGCTGGAGCATGCGTTGACACCTTAGAGGATACTGGTAGCAGTTTCTAGATTATGTTATGGCTAGTTATTTTGTACAGCCTACTAAGTATTACGGGTTACTCTCGGCTAGTATGGCTTTAGGTTGTATATATTCTTTTATCTTGTAACCTAATGGTTGTGATCATTTTGTATTTGAACCAATCATGTATGTTTTCCAATTATATATGGAATGGTGGTATTATGTCATGTTTGTAATCGAATTTGTTGTGAATGAATGTCGATTTGGTTATATCTTTGTTGATTACAATTCAGTTGTATATTTCACTATGTGACGTGATCTCACTTTACTTATTATGCATATGTCATGTCATGGTTATGATTTTATGAAATCTAATGGGTATTATATTTTCTTGTGATTTGAAGAAAATGACACCAAAAAGAGCCACAAGGCTAAACATAGCCCAGAAACAACCAACACCACATCTGTCACTAATGCCCAACTTCAGGCAATGATTAACCAAGGCGTTACTGCCGCTTTGGCAGCACGTGATGCAAACACGAATGGCGTCGACAACCACAATTCAGGAACAGGTGCTAGGAGAAATGAGCGAGCCACTCGTGAGTGCACTTACCCAGACTTCATGAAGTGCCAACCTCTAAATTTCAAAGGCACGGAAGGAGTTGTTGAATTGACTCAATGGATTAAGAAAATGGAAATTGTGTTTCGCATAAGCAACTATTCTGTGGAAAACCAAATCAAGTTCTCCACTTGTACTCTTCTGGGAAATGCTCTAACGTGGTAGAACTCCCACGTTAGGACTGTTGGTAATGAAATTGCTTATGCAATGACCTGGACTGAACTGAAGAAGAAAATAACTGACAAGTACTGCCCAAGGACTGAGATTAAGAAACTCGAAGTTGAACTGTGGGAATTGAAAGTGAAAGGTACCGATGTGATAGGGTACAACCAACGTTTTCAGGAACTGGCACTGCCGTGTGGTAGAATGTTTCCTGAAGAATCTGACAAGATTGATAAATATGTTGGTGGCTTACCCAACATGATCCACGAAAGTGTAGTAGCATCCAAGCCTAAGAGAATGCAAGAGGCAACTGAAATGGCAATTGAAGTGATGGATAAGAGGATCCGCACTTTTGCTGACCGTCAAACAGAAAGTAAAAGAAATTTTGAGGACACCTCAAGGAACACTCAAAACCAACAACAACAACAACAGAACAAGAGGCAGAACACTGGCAGGGCTTACACAATGGGATCGGGTAAAAATAAGCCATACGGGGGATCCAAACCCCTATGCTCAAAATGCAATTATTACCACGATGGTCCATGTGCTCCTAAGTGCCACAAATGCAACAAAGTTGGCCATTTTGCTCGTGATTGTAGAAGTACGGAAAATGCTAACAATGCTAACCATCAAAGGGGCACTGGGTCGGGTCAGAAGCCTACTTGTTTTGAGTGTGGAGCCCAAGGACACTTCAAGAGGGAATGTCCCAAGCTGAAGAACAACAACAACTATGGTAACCAAGTTGGAGGTGGCAATGCTCCAGCCAAGGTGTATGCGGTAGGGCATGCAGGGACAAACCTAGACTCTAACGTCGTGACGGGTACGTTCCTTCTAAACAACCGCTATGCCTCTGTCTTATTTGATACTGGTGCCGATAGAAGTTTTGTATCCACTGCATTTAGCTCCCAAATTGATATCACACCAACTGCATTAGATCACTATTATGACGTTGAACTAGCCGACGGGAGAATAATTGGGTTGAACACTATCCTTAGGGGTTGTACATTAAATATCCTGAACCACCCATTCAACATAAATTTAATGCCCATAGAACTTGGTAGTTTCGACGCTATAATTGGTATGGATTGGTTGGTAAAGTACTAAGCAATCATTGTGTGTGCCTAGAAGATCATTCGTATCCCCTGGGGAAATGAAACATTAATTGTTCATGGTGACGGAAGCAACCAGGGACATGAGGCTCGTCTGCACATTATCTCATACACCAAAACACAAGAATACATGCTAAAAGGATGTCCAGTCTTTTTGGCAAATGTTAATACAAAGGAGACGGAAGACAAGTCGGAGAAGAAGCGACTTGAGGATGTACCAATCATCCGGGATTTTCCTGATGTATTCCCTGAGGACTTGCCGGGTCTTCCTCCGACTCGACAAGTAGAATTTCAAATCGATTTGATACCTGGTGCTGCACCCGTAGCTCGGGCTCCTTATCGATTGGCACCTTCTGAAATGAAAGAGATATCAGAGCAACTAAAAGAACTATCTGACAAAGGCTTTATAAGACCTAGTTCCTCACCCTGGGGAGCTCCGTTCTTATTTGTCAAGAAGAATGATGGATCGTTTCGAATGTGCATTGATTACCGAGAATTGAATAAACTGACGATGAAGAACCGTTATCCGCTCCCAAGAATTGATGATTTATTTGATCAGCTTCAAATGTCGAGTGTCTACTCGAAGATCGACCTAAGGTCGGGTTATCACCAACTGAGGGTTCGAGAAGAAGACATTTCGATGACCGCTTTCAGAACTCGTTACGACCATTATGAATTTCAAGTTATGCCATTTGGTTTGACAAATGCACTTGCCGTATTCATGAACCTTATGAATCGGGTGTGCAAACCATATTTGGATAAATTTGTAATTGTCTTTATTGATGATATTTTGATATATTCAAAGAACAAGCAAGAACACGAAGAGCACCTTAAGTTAATCTTAGAGTTGCTTAAGAAAGAAGAGTTGTATGCCAAATTTTCCAAGTGTGAATTTTGGATTCCTAAAGTACAGTTCCTCGGTCACGTGATTGACAGCCAGGGTATTCACGTGGACCCTGCCAAGATCGAATCCATTAAAGATTAGGCATCTCCTAAGTCGCCAACGGAGATTCATCAATTTTTAGGTCTTGCTGGGTATTATCGATGATTCATTGAAGGGTTTTCGAAGATCGCCAAACCAATGACCAAGCTCACCCAGAAAAAGGTCAAGTTTGAGTAGGGTGATAAACAAGAAGCAGCCTTTCAACTGTTGAAGCAGAAGTTGTGCAGTGCACCAATCCTGGGCTTACCTGAAGGAAGCGAAGATTTTATCGCATACTGCGATACTTCAAAGAAGGGTTTGGGCGCTGTGTTAATGCAAAGAAAAAAGGTGATTGCTTATGCATCACGCCAACTGAAGATTAATGAGAAAAATTATACGATTCATGATCTGGAACTTGGAGCAGTAGTGTTTGCCCTCAAGATTTGGAGGCACTACCTTTATGGAACCAAGTGCACGATGTTCACTGATCATAAGAGCCTATAACACATTCTTAGCTTTAGCGGTGGAGATGTGTATCTTTGCCAAGCCTATGATAGAAAACTAATCAGGACTGAGCAATTGAGCATACCAATTAAATGTTGCACCC